>VXBO01010759.1:169702-182793 GCA_013400135.1 Rhinoptilus africanus | reverse complement strand
CCCCTCTTCACCCCCCCCCAAAACTCGAAATGACTGAGCCACGAAGTGTACAATAAATGGGGCGTTCTGTAACTCTTCCTCCTATATAAATCCATTCAGCCTACAGTTTCACACCTATGAAATCAAACGCACACAGTATGTGAGAAAGTTTTATCATTTTAGAATCAAAATATCCCTTAAAATATTTACATTTTACAGTAAAAAGGATAGCAAAACACAAAGTAATGTACAAGCTTAGGTATTCAAGTTTTTGAAGCATGGAAAACGGCGGGAGAAATGAATTTACTACTACAAATCATAATTTTCAAGAATTTAGGTTAAAAATGCGTTCTTATTAAAACAAGTGCAGTTTAAAGCAATAACATTCGAGCAGCTCAGCCTTCCAATTTCTGGTCACAAACTGCTTCAGATGCTTAGGAAATACTTGAAAAACTAACAAAATACACTTGAATTATTTTATTGTACTACTGAATAATTTAAAAAGAAAACCCAAAACTCTTCACACCACGGAGCAGTATTATATTTTGTTGTAACGTGTGTGGATTCTGAGGCTTTGCTACAGTCTTTAAAAACAGTGCAATTTAAAAAGGTGGTTACTGTATGAAAATCACCTTGAAAATTATCAGAGCATCTTAAAACAGAAGAGAGCACAAATTACCAAAGGCAGCAACTATATTGCAGACTAAAGCCAACTTCATCAGCTAAGAAAACTTCTAAGCCTTTATTGCATATTAATAAAAGAAATCTTTAAAATTTTGAATATACAGCAATGTAAAATTTTTTAAAAATATTGAACTCCTACTTCTAGCGATAGTTGGTATAATGAAAAAAAGGATGAGCATTGGTACATCGAGTGGTACCAAAACACAGACTTGTTTCTGCAAAACACCAACACTGAATAAAAAAAGATGGCACAATCCTAGCAGGCTTTTTTTTTTTTATACAAAGTTTTACGACATTACTCTAAGAGTTTATTTAAATAGGATTTTAAAAGACCGCCTGCATCTTTTTACCTTTTGCTTTTAGTTCTGTCACTGTGGTCCCTATGTCTCTCTCTGTTCTTTTCACTTTCTCGTTCTCTATGCTTCTCTTTGCTTTTCTCCCTCTCCTTATCTTTTTCATGAGCCTGTTCTTCGCTTTTAGGCTTCTCCGTCTTTTTTTCTGGATTTCTAGTCTCTCTGGGGCTTTTTCCATCAGCAGCCCTATCACTGTGTGGAGATCGCAACCTTTCTTTGTCTCTCTGTCCTTCCTCTCTACTCTTCCTCTCTCTCTCTTTTTCCTGGTTTCTGTCTCTGCGTCTGTTTCTTTCAGAATCTTGCTCCCAGTATTTGTCATTGTTCCACTCTTTTTCATGTCTGTCTTTCTTTTGGTGATGGGACTCGCTGTAAAATCTTTGTCTGTGTTGATCATTTTTTCCTCTACTGAACCCTCTCTCCAAATGCTGTTCTTGTCTGCCCCAAGGATCGCTGTGGCGTCTTTCTGGTCTCCTACTGTCTTTACTCTGAAAAAAGTTTTCTGGCCCCAAAAATCGTGACTGTTTGTGAGCCACTGGCAGCCCTTGTGCAATGGGTCCGGCATAGTGCGGTGGCTGACCTGATAAATGAGCTACTGGTGGCCATGGCATCATTGGATTTTGAGGAAAGCCAAAGCCGGGAGGAGGGAGAAGTGGAGGTGGTAAATGAGGAGGAAATCCAAACATAGGGTTGTTTTGTGGAGGGAAGTTATGAGGCCCAGGAGCCTGGAACTGAAATCCAGGAGGATTAGATTTAGGATGCTGAAAATTCTGCTGTGGAGGTCTAACAGATGAGAAGCTGCCACTTGTAAGAGGGCTTGGGCCTTTGGAAATGAATTCAGAACGAGAAGAGTTTTCAGTTTCAAAATGAGATGAAGTTGCTGCTGATCCTCTTCTAAACGAGTTCACTGTTTCAATGTTTTGCATCCGTGCGTCTTCCTGTGAGTGTCTGGTATCCTCTGCTTGTGATGCACCTGCGTTATCTGCTTTGGCTGCACCTGAACCGTACTGCGTCTCACTGGCTTGCGCATCACTTTGATACGTGTTTAAGCCGCCTTCTCCAGGAGCCTGTTTATTCTCTGGTTCCATTTGATCATTTCCTGAAGTGTTCTGTCGGTCTTCACTTCTGCTGACGTCTCCTTCTTTGTTTTCCGAAGCATTAGTCTGCTGGCTTCGCCCAGCTGCCTGTCGTGGGTCTCTCTTAAGATTAATAAATGGTGGTGATTTAGAGGTATTAGTAGCGGTACCTTCAGCAGAGCCTACATTAACGTTGTTCTCATTGGGTTTTTTCCCTGCATTTGATGAGGAGGAAGAAAAGCTAGAATTCGTGGTCCTTCTAACTTCCTGTGCAACACTGTCCTTGTCAGGTAACTGTCGCTTTGGGTCATTTTCTTTACTTTCTTCACTTTCTTTATTCTGTGTCTGAGCAGATAAATTTGCTAAAAATGCTTCTGTGGAGACATCCGGAGGTTTTCCCTTAAGACTCAGCCCTATCAAAGATCCAACACTTCTTGCAGAACTTGAGGTCCCTACAGCTGCTGCATCCCCACTTCCAGTAGCGTTAGCGGATTCCTGCAGGTCATCCAAACCAGTCTTTGCTTCGCTACCTTCAGTGGTTACCTCAGCAACACCCATGTTTTCTTCTTTGAGGGTTGCTTGTTCATTTAATAATGGTATGTCTTCACTGGGACTCGCTTCCGACTTGCCGTGTTCATACACCTGCCCTGTCGTACCCAAGAGGCTTTGGAGAATATCATCCACGGGCAATGGTTTATTTGCTAGCTCCAGGGTAGAAGGCTGATTTTCCCACCCAACCAGGACTCCAGGAAGAAATCTGAGGGGCTTTGGTGGTTCATGTTTGCTGCTTTCCACCAACGGTTCAATAACTGCTGGAACATCTTCTGTATTAGATTGCTGGGGTTTATTTCTCTGCTTGTGTAGCACGGTTGTGAAGGAATTGAAAAAATCATTTTCCTCTTCCTCTTCTAGTGCCAACTCATGATGGGAAACTTCAGGCTTGTTTGGCTTGCTTTTCTTCTCTGGTGGCAAGTTACTCAATGTACTTTCAGAAGCTTCATCCACAAAACTACTAGTAACACTTGTAACAGCAGTAATCTGTCTCTTCATTTTCTGGCGGATTATCAGTCCCAGTAATAAATTTGGTCGATGTATTTCAATCCCTGTACAAAATCGTAACAGCAATTTATCATCTCCGTATGTTTTGGTTAAGGCAAGCATTTTAATAAAAATAACCCCCACACTCTTATATTATAGAAAGTATTCCTTTTATAACAATTGAAACTTCCATCATTCAACATAACAAACAATACTTAAAATAATAAAAACAAAAATGTGTTTCCAACGTAAGAATTATGATTTCAAACATTGCAAATTAAAAATGCTTTAGGTACTGTATGGCCCACTGTAACTTCCAAATACAGAACAAAAGACAGTTATACAGGATATCCAGTCACCTAAGCAGCAGCACAGAAGTTCAACATCATGTCAGTCTAACACAGCCACCGCCTGCCAACAGGTGATGGGGAAAAAAGCACAAGAGGGGAAAAAAAAAAAAAGAAAGAAAAGCAAATAGCATATTTGCAACCACAAAGTCTCCTAATCCATTTGTGTTAGACATACTTCTTCAAGGATTTACCAAGAGTGACTTTCCAAAATGCGTCCCTCGTTCCAGGAAGGCACTGCGTTGCAAGGTATACTAATAGCTATCTCTTCCCTATGTATTTTGTTTAGTATAATTTAGGTTCTTGCAATTAAAAAAATTCTGAGTTGTAGCTTATCCTCTCGGATAGGCCCTGCCTATCTCAAAAGAAGAAATCACCCACAAATTTTTATAACCAAAATACATGGATACAAAATAACTCAGGGGTAAGCAGAAAAACTGAGAGCCACTTCAGGATCTTTTCTGCCTTGCCCACCTGCTTTTTCAACTTTCCATGTCTTTTTTTTTTTTTTTAAGGGAGTTTGGAACACTTGAGAAAAAAGAAATGAGTGCATTTCAAATAATGAAAAATAGTATTTTAAAGTTACAGTATCAATTTGGGACTCAGTGTGACCACTATCATAGCTTGCACCAGTGAACTTACTGATGCCGTAACCTACAAAGCCACCTGAGTTAGAGGAAGAATGTAGCAAACAAGAAACAGAGTTACACACCATAATTTTTTCGACAATACTTTGAAGTATCAGAACAATCTTACAATGGGAAATTAATGTCTTTCCAAGGAAGCTCATATAATACTATGGAAAAGTCATGACATGTTTGACCAGAAGAGCTGTCATTTTTAAATTTCACTGTCTCTTACATTTCTGCTGTGAACTTCTTTAAGTAGCCTTGTGACAACTAAGTTCTGTATCCCAAGCTGTACTTACCAGGCCCATCAAAAGGCACAAGATGATGTGGGACTTTATCTGAGGAACCTAAAGGGATGAGGTACAAATCTTTCACTTGCTTCATGTTATTGGCCACGACACCGTAGCGCTTTCTACTGCTGAAGTAGGCAAACAACAATGCATAGGATATCTGATCCTCTTCAGTTACTGGGGTAAAGCGAACTACGCAGATCTCCTGTGTACAGTAAGAGAGAGAAAAAGACAGTCACGTACATTTTTCCATGCAGTTTTAACTGGTTTAGTGACTGCTCTTTATTTAAAAGCAGAGTTTAGAGGAGGAGAAAAAGAATGCAGAGAAAAACAGAGACAGAAGGAGCAGTAACAGGGCCAAAAATAATTAAGGAAAACTGGAGAACACAAATAAAAAGCATTAAGTATTAAAAAAAAAAAAAAGAATTACAGTGCATGACAAAAAAGCCAACATTTTATCAGCCAGCTAAATGACAAGTTTTCAGGAAGCATGCCAGCTTCCAAGTAATTATTCCCCACCCTTAACATTACTAGAACACTATTTTGTAGCCTATTGTGCCTGAGAAATCCATTAATACTATGGGAAGACCAGTATTCTGATCCCAGAATTATGACCAAAGACCAGCACAGGAGTCGATGCCATTTAATGGCTTAATTAATGGCGTGGAAAATGGGACAGGAGACCTCCTGCAAAACTGAGATGACACCTAATTAGGGGCAGCGGTCAACATGCTGAAGAGTGTGGGCTGCCATTCAGGGGGATCGCAGCAGGCTGAAAAAACGGGCTGACCTTCATGAAAGTCAACAAAGGCAAATGCAAAATCTTGCTCCATCTCAGGGAGCAACCCCTTGCACCAGGACAGGCCGGGGACTGACTCCCTGGAAAGCAGCCTGGCATGAACGGACTCGGGGGTCCAGGCGGACAAGTTGAATGTGAACCAGCAATGTGTCTGTGCCAAGGCGGCCAACCATATCCTGGGTGTCAGAACCGGAGAAGCCAGCAGGAAGTGACTATTCCCTTCTACCCAGCACTTGCGAGACAGCACCTGGAGAACACTAGTTCTGGGCTTCCCAGCACAAGGGCAACCTGCACACAGTGGGACAGGTCCAGCAGAGGACCACTGAGATGGTTTTGAATACTGGAACGGTACCAAAACTAAAGAGTAACACTCGAGATATGGGTGGTGCCCAAACATTCACGATGAGTTACTGTCTCAAAGGAACACAAGTATTCTCAAACAAAAAATCACAGACTAAGGTAAGAAAATAAACGCCACCAGCTGCCATCCATTCCACTCAACGTAACTGTCAGTTATCTGATCTACCCTTAAAGTGTCACGTATTTCACAAACATTCCAGGAAAAATAAGAAGATCCTTAGGGTGAACAGGATGTATGTTAAAGAGCAAGCCTTCCATGTGTAAAGTTCTTACCTTGGTCCCTGAAGCTTTGATTTTTTCTACGTACTCCCAGACAGTGTGAGGAGATATCCTGCCACCTACTTGAATACTGTCAGGTAAATCCTATGAGAAAGGACAACAGATGTCTGAATCCAACATTAAAATGGCGGTAAATCCTTCATACAGAGTACCTATTTCATATATTTAAAACATATTTAATTATTGTAGTTCTTAAATTAGAATTTTAAAATATCAATAGAAGTTAAAAGGAACATAATAAACATCCAGAATCTTAACTGTGAGGGAAAAACATAACCTACACACACGTGTATATATAGACAGAAATTTGTTCTTGGATATTATTGAATTCACTATTCACAAGTGAAAAAAATAGACTTTCAGAACCATTTAGGAACACCTTAGAAAAAAAACAGTTTTTTGACATAAAGCAGAAGAGTTCTGAAAAGCACATCATATTCGTCAAACAATTCTTGAGCATTAAGGGGTACTGCATGCCCTGCACTTCACTGAAGATTTACAGCGAAGTAAAGATAAGCACATTACTATAAGACCTAAGTCCTTTTAATTAGAAAGCTGGTGCATCTTGTGTCACTGGCGAAAAGCAACATTGAGCCTTATGAGCTCTCTGATCTTTATGTTATGACGCAAAGACAACTCTTACAAGCAGTTGCACCCTCTTCAGCCTCTCAGACACTGAAGAGAACACTACATAAACTTTTTGTTCCTCACAGGAACTATTTTATTCTTATAATGGAAGGCTATGACCAGAATTGCCACCAGATAGACAAAAAAGTCACCCCTGTTAAGCAGGTTTCTGTTGTAGAAGATGAGAAGACTTCTCGCATTGTCAGCAGAAACTACCAGCAAAAACTTCTCTTCCAAAAATTGGTACTGACCTGTTTAATGCTTTGAATTCAAAACTGAGCCACAGTTTTCTCACCTCTAATTCAGAAAATGGATGCCGCCGAGGTGGTTATTTCAGTAGCAAATTTTGTCCTACCTTTCCCTGCTGCTTTATACTACAGAAGAAGCTTCATAATAAACAAAAAACAGTTCAACATAAAACCAGCTCTGAAAATACTGCTGCTCATCCTTAAGAAACATCCTTCAGTGAGATGAGAGCAAAACATCTTAAAATATATCAAAGAACTTGAATCCTGATGAACCATGGGTCCACACAGGACATGAAACCGAAAAATACTTACTTACAAATATGTAGCCCTAACCCATGTCCTCCCACAAATACTTTACTCAGTACAATGAACACGCTCCACTGCTTTTCATCATTATACCATTATTAGCCTACAAGGTAAACAAGTCACTAAAGTTAATAAATGATTTTTTCATTATTTGCAGGAAATATAAATACCTCTGTTAAATACTCAAAAGACCCAGAAACTGGATAAGCCTTAATGACAAACTTTGCCACTGAAGGCATGTTGATAAAGCCCTTCCAGATGAAGTTCAGGCGTGCCAGAAACAGGCTTTCACATTCCACAGTACCAGGGGTTTCTGACCTAAAAACCAACAAACAAAAACCCCACTTTGTTTAGAACATGATATATTATGCAACATCATGTAAATAATCATAATCTTTCTTTGTAAAAGAAATACGCGTCATTAAGGATTTTCTTTTTCAGTTAAGCATACTTAAGGGTCAATGGAAAGAGACAGATAACCACGTTTCTCATCTTCCATCGGAGCAGATGTGTGTTATGTGAAGGACCACCAGATAAGCAGGGTATTAGTTCGCTACTATATCTTTTGAGAATGGAGAAATTATTTAGTTCAAGAGCTGTTAAATGCTACTGAAGACACGCAAACACACATAGGTGCTGCAGATCCAGCAAGATCTTCCCCTGGCACAGGGAGGGGGGAGAAGACAACATTCTGCCTGCTGGCCTACCTTCACCCTGCTTTCCCATAGCTCCCACCTTTTGTTGCAACACTCTCTGCCCACCACCTGCGTCCCCCTTCCCTTCCCTTGCCCCACAAGCTGGCTCCTCATCTCTTCTCACCCATCCATCGCTTCCACAGCTGCTGTGGGCACCTCCTCCCCATTCCAATATCATCACCTCTACAAAACAGTGGTTTCCCCCCACCGCCTTTCAAAAAAAGAAAAAAAGCCTCAGTTTTGTCAACAAAGCAGCTGCAAAGAATAAACGGAAAGGCTTAAATAATTTCACAGGAGAGTGTTTTATAACCTGAGGGTTTTCCTCACAGAAAAGGTTACAGCCACAATTCAACATTTCCCAACATAAGGCTGTCAAAATACCCTAGGCATGCTACTAGCAGTTTTAAGCCAGCTGCCCAGTAGTATCAGGTGCTGTGCTGTTACATTATCACAGTAACCTGCGGTTCTTTCTTTCTACACTAGAAGTGACAGCTTTGTGTTTTGAATAGTTTGCTGAAGAGCCAAAGTCCACTGTCCTCAGTAAAGGATCCCACTGTCCTGATAAAGACAGAATTTCAGCACAAACTTTGGTCAACTCTAAATAACCAGCAGTCAATGGT
The DNA here is from genome assembly GCA_013400135.1 of Rhinoptilus africanus. Classification (NCBI taxonomy): domain Eukaryota; kingdom Metazoa; phylum Chordata; class Aves; order Charadriiformes; family Glareolidae; genus Rhinoptilus; species Rhinoptilus africanus. Next base: position 174,466 of record VXBO01010759.1, on the reverse strand, counting down.
TTCCTAGAAACTCCTCCCTCAAACCAGGAAAAAAAAGCCTCATAAATTGCAATTCCTTCTTTAGTGTGTAGCAGAGTGTGGAAGAAAATGAAGAGTTGACAGTAAATATGGTAAAACATCAAACAGGCTACTCCTGAGTGTAATTTCTAAAAAAGTGTCACTTTGAGATCTGAAACTAGCCTGATTTATCAGTGCAACTGCTCTGTTTAGGGCAATCCCGAATTCCCTAACTATATGTAGATACATATACAAACACACACACACTCATTCAAATGCAGCACTGTCCATACTACGTTCCTCAACAGCAAAATACAATACGAAATCTATATCCTGACTGTTTTAATATGAACTCACGTGCCTTTTTAGACCTTGTTGCACCAGAAAATGTAAAGAAGTTTACTTTTCCCAAAAATAACATGTGCTAATTAGAAGTTTGTAATCATAACAATATATGCAGTATTCTTTCTATAAATGCATAGCATCATTTACTCCAGCAGAGAGCCCCATTCCTAAGAAGAGGTGTACAACTTCAAGTACACAAACAGATTAATAAAGTGACATTAAAAAAATCAGCTTTAGTCATAATAGTTTAACAAGATTAATAATGTCTTCCATTTTAAAATCCTGTTTCTACAGTTTATATTACTTTGGGAGAGGTGTGAATGACGATTTTGATGAGTCTTGCTTATCATCTTCCAGTAATTCTGAAGCTAAAATACTTGATGTTGAAGAAAGCGCATCTGCGATGCTCTCTGCTTCATTGTCTGACTGCTTCCGTGCAACTCCAACGGACACTTTCACTTTTTTCGCAGAAAGATCATCAGTTGGTGGTGCCATTCGGCCTGCAGAGAATGAAATGCAATTTTTTTTTTTTTATTAAAGAAACAAAAAGAGGACTTCCTCTGAAGACGTGGAAGACGCACCAAAAATACTACACATTGCCATTGAAGTGGGATAGGATAAAGAAATGATACATTTTATCCATATTTATACAATATATAAATTTACACTATTGTATAAATATAAACAATGTATACCCAAATATTGCCACTGTAATGGGATAGGATGAAGAAACGAGGAATCAACAATAGCACATACACCCATGACAGGGATTTCTTTCTCTGCAGTCTTTCTTTTTTTTTTAAACAGAAAACAAATTTATGCCAATAGCTTATCATTTTAATATTGTTTCTTTTGTAAACGATGAAGTAAAACACTGCTTCCACATCTTTGCCACCAAAATACAGAGGAAAAACAACCGTTTATTTACGTTCTTGAGGTATACTGAGATTTATGACTGAAAAGCATTACACAAGCACGATGTATTTATTTTGAGATACTTTTCAAAATTACCTATGCAGATTTTGCAGTTAAGATCAAAGAGATGATTTTTATGTTGACTTGTGGTGTCCGGAGATGCAGATTCATTTACTTCTTTATCTTTTTCAGCTTCCTCTGACTTCTCAAACAACTTCATATTAGGTTCCTAAGAAAAGTCAAACACATTTCAGTTAGTTTGGTGTTTTTCTGTTAATATTCCTAATACTGCCTATTAATATTCCAAATACTAATACAATATGAATTCCTAATTCATATTGTTTAAACATTTTATGGTATTTTCTTCCCTTCAGAAATAAAACATTCCCTTCAGCTGTATAGCCTAAAAGGCTATCACAAAATCTACAAATGCATTAAAAGAATTAATTGGTATTCCTAAATATCTTTTAGGTGCAACTTGGAGTATTTTCTACTATTGCTAAAATTCATCATACAGTCAGGGACACAACATGGAAAGAACAAAACCACCAGGCCCAGAAGTGAAAGCCAGTAAGGATAAAAGAAAAATTATAATGAGACCTAACATATAATTACAGATCAAAACAACAAAATCATAAACAAACCACTTTACAACCATATTATCTATGGACTAAATATACTGTTGCCACTTTTTCTTTTCTACCTGAATTTCCATGACCTCCTCTTGTTCTTTCATTGGTGTTTCGCTTTCAATTTCTATTTCTCCTTTGTGAGTAATTTTTGTGATGGGTCTTCTCTCAACTTCCCTCTGTTCTTTCTCGATCATTTCAATTGTCTGTAAAAACAGGAGGTTGTGTTTATTTACTTCCATACAACAACAATTGGAAATCCATAAATGTAACAACAGAAAATAGGACTGCAAATAGGAAACCCTCTGGGGGAAAAAACCAAAAATTTTTATTTTGCAAGAGTCGAGTAGTTTCTTAAAGCAAATGCATAAGCAGCTGGTCACACTTCACCTACCATGCAGCAAGTACTTCTTGGGCATGTATTTAAATAAGTTCTAAAGCAGACCTTCAACACTAAATTTAAAGATAGCTAATTCTGATTTCCCAAAAGCTGAAGGAAAAAGAGACGCATTAACGCTTTTCCCATAATACTCAGGACAATGTAGGACATAAATACATACCGATTTATATCGTTTTTCAAGAGCTTGTTTTTTAGTACATAAACCTAATGCTCTACCTCAAAAAAAAACCATTTAAATGTATTGTTAAAGTAAATTCTGACCATTCCCACTGCTTTGCTCTCTGCAAAAAAATAAAACATCAACCATTATTTCTAAAACTGCTTCTTAAAGCACTTTTCTACTTCTTAAACCAGAAACAGTTTGTGTTGGCTGTCCCCAGTATTTTAAGCCTGGCTGCATAAGGAAACAAGGATTCTATGATTGCTTTAACTGTCTGCCAAATACCCACAATTACTTTTGAATGCACCGGGAAAACTTAAAAAAAAAAAAAAAAAAGAGCAAGTAGCAGTCTCAAAGTCTTGCTTAAATAGGAAAATGAAAAATGCAGTCGAATGATACATTGCTATTTATTTTAGATGTTGTATTCCACTTCAACTTCTAGAAATTTTGAAGTATTTCTCTGAAATATTTAGGACGCTTCAGTAATTTTTTGAGCAGCATACGCTTTTGTTTCGAGGTTATTCCTCACAGCAGTGGAATATTGCTTTGTACAGTCTATTTTCTGTGTTTTATTGACGTTTATGAAATAAAAGTAATGAAGATGTACTGCAAAAGCTGAGCTTTAGGTATCTACAGAATAAACAAACTTCTCATGCCTTTCTAGGCCCCCCAAGACAACTTTGAAATAATAGAATAATTCAACAACTGCTTTTGCATAGGAACTAGCAAGAAGTTGTCATGATTCATTAACAGGTCTAGTTGCAATATGCAAAGAAAAAGGAAAAACCCAGGAATAACTAATGCTGCAATGCAAACTGCAGTTATCTGAGTCAGTTATCACTGAACACTTTTTCATTCTGAGCACCCAGCATTCGAGAAGATGAATCTCCATCTATTCTGTGTTACACTACCCGCTCATTAATTTTTTATCGGAAATCATCTGATATCATCTCATACAACACACAGTTCCTAGTATCATAAAACCCAAACACAAAGTGCACATTGACACAACCCCAAGTTTGTGCTGTTCAGTTCTGTGAAGTGGCACAAAACACAAAGATTCTGCCAACACAAACCCAGGGGATGTAAACTAGAAAAATTGATGCTGTAAACTGGACATTTCTAAGCAGCTGCAGTTAACTTTCATAGGACTAACTGCCCAGTAAACGTGGTAATAGCTAAGAAAAGGCATCTTCTATAAATATAATACAGCTCCTTATATTCCTGCTTCTCCACCTAAATTGGAAACACGGCTATCAATAAAGCATGACTTTCTATTTGAAGAGAAGTAACACTCTAAGTAACCTAATAAACTTCCTCTGCTTTGTTGGGGTTTGGGGGTGGAGGTTTTTTTTCCCCTTTAGACTGCCTTTCAGACTGGCAGATCAAGTTCTCAGCTTGGTTTACTTCTGGGTGGGTGAACTGTCATGCTCCATCAGTATGTAAGTTATAAAAAGCACCAGTTGAGTTTGGTTTGTCCTAAGAGACCTCTCATCCTTTCTAAGAAACTGGTGTCTATGAAGCCCAGCCAGAGCTTTAAAATCTTGTTGGAAATACGGACAAAGAAGCCTTCAGCTCTTGAGAGAGAAGAAAGAATGAGGAAGCAGCAACAAAGTTGCACAGCAAAGGAAAATGCACAGCTTCCCTCTTTCAGGAATTTACTACACTTCTTTCGCTCCTGCCCTAACCATCCCTTTGGGTTTTGAATACCAAATAAATTCTAGAGATCCTCCTGATTAGCCAGCATTGCTTGTGCAACATGCGTTCTGTTCTTTCTATGTATGCTTAACCTGAAAACAGAGTTAAATATGCTTAGGCAGTCAATCAAACAGCGTAAGTTGACAAATCTCACATGTCTGTTTTCTCTCTGTCTCCAAGCAGCCAGTTCTTTGGAAGCCAGTTCTTCTGGGCTCATTTTTATTAGATGGTCTGGAGTAACCTCTCCTTTCAGGACTTTCTTAAATAATATCTAGAAGAAAGAAGGAAAGTTAACTATGGCTACCAATACAAAATCAGCTCAAACCAGGAAATGAAGCGGAGAAGCAACACACAACATACTCTGAACAACTATATGGATCATGTGGTTTTGTAATTAACTCCCGTTGTAGGAAGCAGTACTAAATTTTATAACATAAAAAGCTTAGCTCCAGAACTCCATTTACTCTACATAACAGAACGTATCAACACATACTCTTAGTGATCAGGTGTATAATTAACTGTTGCTCCAACGGAGAAAGTGAGTTTATGCCCACTGCAGCAGTAACTCGGACTTTTTTTTTTTTTTCATAACGGGGCAAATCCCTTCTATTATACAACAG
>VXBO01010759.1:151993-167823 GCA_013400135.1 Rhinoptilus africanus | reverse complement strand
GAGCTTGAGAAATCTGGGTGTGAAAAAGCACAGTGGGACTCCTGGACAGAAACCAAAATAAGGGCAGGAAGCAGGAAAGAGTTGGGGGGGGTGGGGAGGGGGGCGGGCAGAGACACCTAAACAGTGGTAAAGACAAACACTTAAACTAAGCAAGCGATATCCACCACGCTTTGAAGCCCCACTATAAAAAGTACACTGGGAGCCAGAAGTTGAAGAATTAATGATGGGGAAGAAGCATAAAAGAACACAGAGAACACTGAGTGCACGAGAGGACAAACAACATCAGAGAGATGAGGAAACTTACAGAAATAAAATAGCAAACAGGATAAACTGTGAAAGGATTAATAATGTATCTACATAGAAGACTCTTCCTTTAATCTATGGCCAATAAAGCATTCCTGTAGAGCACAACAGACAAATAATACATACTTTATTTTTAGGATCTTTTAGATTGAACATTAAACTTCTGTATTTGTTCTTATACTTTGAGTCAGTGTCCCGAAAAAAAGAAAACAGCTCTCTTTCAATCCTTGTGGCAACTTTTGCTGCTCTCTCCTCAGGAATCTTTAAACTGGAGTCTGTCAATCTGTGAGAGAATACAAGGGAAATTACCAATGTTTCCAAATAATTAATATTTTTTTCCTCTGCCTTCTGAAAGAAAATAATTACAAACACAAATTAGTAATTTCATTTAGTAATATAACTTTACCTTTTCATCAGAATTTCCTTAAGAGACTGCTTGACACTTTGTCTTATCTGATCAGCAGAAGGTTTGGAAGCTGGCACAGCTGGCAAGTGTGTTGCACTAATGGATCCTTTCTCATTTTTCTTTTTCTTAATTTCTTGTTTCTCATGAACACCTGTCAAAACACATAGAGTTAAAAATTGTAAGCTTCTCAACCTACTGCTATGAGCTTTTACTGTTGCTAGATGTCAGGAATTTTTATTTTTAAACTGCTAAGAATTGACCTTCAAGGAGAAAGAATGGACTCACAAGGGTTTTTTTTTTTCTTATTTGTTTTGGATTGTGTGTTACAGAGATTAATCCAGAAAAAAAGTTCCTTAGCAGAAATAGACAGGACTTTTGCTCTTTCACTTCAGGTATTTTCTTCTACACTAAACCAAGATGACCAGTGCTTACTAGCTTGATCTGAAGTAGGATTTTTGACTTTGAATTTTTTTAAAAGCACAAATTAATTTTTCAATGAGTAAACTGAGAAATAGTATACTGGGAAGCACTTATTATAAGCATATTAAACTTTAAGATAGCACTTTTCATTAAACTTAGCATTTATGTATCTGTTAGCCATCAAAATTATTTAAATTATAAATCTCAGCTTCTGTTTCAGGTAACAGACACTCTTAAGCCATTAAAAGGCTTGCATCATAAATAATACAGATAGTGGAAATTTCTAATCAAATCTAATACAGCAAAAAGCCCATATTCCTTCAAACTTTATTTTTCAGTGTCAACTGAAAGCTCATTTGTCTCAGCATGTGAACATGTCACTAACTTAGAGCAGTAGCCTTTTATTTATGAAAGTGATGGGAAATAAACAATATTAACTTATTCAATTTCCACTCTGAAAAAAGAAACAAACTGAACAGCGATAAAGATCCAACTTGAGTGTTTGATGGCAAAAAGAAGTAGTCCTTTATTATTGCTTTCACCTACTGAGTGCAACTTAAAATGCGTTAACAGCAAAAGCAAACTAACCACATTTTGAAGCAGCTATTAAAAGACAGATTTTCTTTTGCGTTGGGCAGACTGTGGTTGGATCATCAGCTCTCTTACTAATGCAACTATGATCCCTATCAAAATTACTGATTGCCCTTTTCTCACCAGCAAGGTGGAACAGACCGGAGACAGCTGTTTGCCATTCCACACTGATATCTAAGGTATGCATGTGCTAGGCTTCTTAAGTAAAGCAGCTCTAATAATGCCTTTAATTGCTCAATACATTATTTTTTCTCCTCTGAAGGAGGATGAAGAACTGGACTAAAAAACCTTTCAGAAGATGTAGCCCGAGTGGGTCAGGGGAAATTGAAAACCTCCATATATTTAAATGACAAAGTTTCAACCATCTGAAAACACAGTTCCGTAACAGGGAAGTGACGAGCAAGATTAGCAATAAACAATGAAACACTGAGCATAATTCAAAGCAGTTAACAGATAAGGACAAATGCACTGCTTAATAATTTTATGCTAATTGTCCTAAACGAGACTGCTAAGCCTCCCCTCTGTTTAAAAGTTATTTTTATATTAACTTCTATTCTGAAATCATCACTGTAAAAATCTTCTTGTCATCTCCTCATTCAATAAATATATCTTAAAACAATTAAATTGTTTCATGGATGCCAGAGCCTCATTTTGCTCCATGCATTTTACAGTTAAAAAGGATGTCAATTATTTTGTGACTCAGAATTTTGAAGTTGAGCAACAAAGTATTTGAAGTCTAAAAGATACCATCCAGTATAAAATACTTATATTGAGATTTACACTTAACCCTGACATTTTCTATTGTTTTCTTCCACCAAAAAGAATTTCTGGAATGTATCAGCATTAGCAAAAGACCAGAAGAACAGATTTTTTAATTTTTTTTTTTTAGACAAGAATTCAAAGCTTGAGTTTAGGAGGTAAGACACAGTTCTCACACAAAATCTCACTACCTTTGCTGCTGAGATTTCAGTCCCAAATGAAAACAATTTCCTATTACCATGATCTTCGAAAAATCAGATCACCATCATTTACACTATAAAATGTGGTTTTAAAAACTGATACTATAAAGAAAGTCATCATCCTTCACCATACATGTATGTGAATTACAGTGTGGAGTACTTCACCAAACCTCGCTACCTGATTTCATGGACCTTTCAACCACAGTAAGGGATTCTTTACTTATTTTTTCATTTTTATCATCAGGGGACCGCCGAGGAGTTACAGCAGTTTGTGATCCTTTTCGAGCAGGAACGTGTTGCCCTTTTTTAGTGTCCGAGTCTCTGGACTCGGACAGGTTCTTCCCATCACCAGATTCCTGAAATAAATATTTACACGTTAGCACTTTACTGAATGCTACAAAGAACCACTATGTAATTACTACACATATTTACATGTTAGCACACAACTGAATGCACATTGAACCATTACATAATTGCCACATATTTTTCTCATATTTTTTTTCCTTTTTAAATATACTGTATAATTTATTTTCTGGATGTATGCACCGCTGTGTAATATTTTCTAAAAAGTTACTAAACAATATCCTAAATTACTACCAACTATTCCTAAACAATCTCTTTGAAATATTGGCCAAAGACACACCACAGGCAATTTACAGTTAAGCTCTATATTGAAAAGCACTGTTTTCAGCTATTTTAAAAGGTCTGGGATACCGATGAACATCCCTTAACCAGTTTTAGCCATGTATCCACAGGAAGTCACTTCTGATTAGAAAGTACACGTAAACCGAAATTAAACAGAATAGCTTACGTGTCACAATTACAATACTACTATTCAGGAATAAGACAAAAAGGATTACTGACCATTAAGTTAGGATGAATATGCTGCTATATACTAAAAGGCTCTAAAGAATTCTAATAAAAACATTTCACTGCTCTTGCAAATTATCATTTGATTAGTAAAATGAGACACAAAGTAGAAAGGCCCTAATCAAAATGTTAGGCGTTTTCTTCTATGTACAATCTATAGTTAAAACAATCACAACTGGAATACTGCTTTCATATTGTTTTACAGATATTTCAAAGATCTGCATATTGACAGATGTCCTGTAAAAGTGTTATGAAATCTGAAAGTAAAATGCACAAAGTTCTCCACCATTTCTATATACACCTATGGTGTATATACACACACACATATGACATCCACGTAACCCTGCTCAATATAAGAGAAGTTACCATCTCAAAAGAGTGACGCCAGTTAGAAAATGAAGCAACTCTGAAAATAATAATGCAGAAGTTTTAAATTAGATTCATAAAAACGTTTGAAACATGGTATTTTAAATGGCAGGGGGTTAAGAGAAAACTCCTCCTACCCCCAATAATTATCAGAAATAAGACTCACCCGTCTGAAGATTTTGACTTTGTGCTTCCCAGTGTCGTCAGTTTGCTTTGTTTTTTCAGTTGTTACATTTGTATTACAAGCAGGTGTTTGCTTCGACATCCCTGGTTTTTCACACTCAATGGCTTTTTCTTCTCTATGGATTTCAAGTCTCACTTGAGTATCTGGTGCGCTTTGATCAAAACACTCCATTTTTTTGTCTTCTTCAGCACAGCACTTCACACACACGTATTCCTTATCTTCTTCCCCCATCTGCTGCGCTTGAGAAAGACTCAGTCCAACACAATCACCGTGAAACCAATCATCACATCTACCACAGCCTACCATAAATCTGAAAACAAAATGAGACATAAGTCAGTGTACAGACTACAGAAGAATACACAGCAACTTAAGCAGAATGTACTGATACTTGTTTTGATTTGTGCCCCTCAACAATACCTTCTCTTTTGCCTGGGAAGTGATTCTCTTTGCAGCTTTACATCCACCTCCAGCCTTACGACATGGTACGATCTTCCTGAGAAACAGGTTTTTTCGCCTTTTTGCCTTTTGCAATAGTCCAAGAGAATATCACAACCTCACTATGTGTTCCTGTAACCTGCCCCCAAAATCCTACCAATGGGATCTTGTCAGACTACTGTTCATAAAAATCTGATTAGGAAAAAAAAAAAAAATCCACAGCTCTCAAAACCAGTGAACTTTTGTTTGAAAATTTCCTTGCAAGAGCATATTATCCTTGCTTTCCTTCAAATACGATCATCACCCTTACAGCAGAAATGTATAAACTGCAACCTTGCACAGAAGAGACGTCTGAGCGTTTTGACAAACACAACCAGCACAGAAACATCACGATATTCCAAATGAGTTGGTATTTTATATCATATTCCTTACACCGCTATTACTGAATTACTTCCAGAAAGTTATAGAATCACAGAATAGCTTAGGTTNAATACGATCATCACCCTTACAGCAGAAATGTATAAACTGCAACCTTGCACAGAAGTAAGAGACGTCTGAGCGTTTTGACAAATACAACCAGCACAGAAACATCACGATATTCCAAATGAGTTGGTATTTTACATCATATTCCTTACACCGCTATTACTGAATTACTTCCAGAAAGTTATAGAATCACAGAATAGCTTAGGTTGGACGGGACCTTAAAGATCATCTAGTTCCAACCCCAAGGACTCTTTACTGGTGAATATGGAACCAGGAGTTTGGCTTCCAGCTCCATCTGCCTAGCTTGCAGTGACTGGCTCATTTTAACTAAGGTACATGCCGCACTTGTGTTGCTGATATTTTATTCAGAGCTAGCAGTTATTTAAAGGATGTTTCAAACACTAAAATGAGTATCATTTAAAGGATGCTTTTGATCTCACAATCACTTAAATTGTTTAATTATTTTGACAGTAATAGTAACAGAAACACAGAATGGTAGGGGTTCAAAAGGACATCTGGAGACCACCTAGTCCAACCCCCCTGAACTTGAGGTACAGATAGTATTTTCCAAGTGTTATAAAGATCACTTGGTCTAAAATAAAATAATAATTTCTGACTATTTTACAGAAGCATTTTGAAAACTTCACTAGGTATCACTAGCACCTAATTGAACTGAAAGGTACAATTTCCAGTGGAACTACTTTGGAAAGATGGGAATTTCAAAGTTAGACAAGTTATGCACCTCAATAAATCTATTTCAGGAGCCTTAATTGGTAGTTACTATTTTTTACAATCCTTTCTTATAAAAATGAATCTAGCATCATTACTATTCTTTTGAATAACACAGGAAGATCTCTTGCATTATCCACTTATGTTCTCTTTGCCTTTTATAACTTTTTTGTTTTATACTTACATAAAATATATTAAATATATTCACTGTGATATATTTTTGTCTGGATGAAGAAAATCCAGAAAGACTGAAAGTGTATTATGAAAAGTGTGAGTGCTTTGTTAATACTGAAAAAATTACTGAATTATTCATTTTTCTAATTTTAAAACCTGATTTTAAAAGAAATACAATGAAATGCTGGTTGTTTCAGCAATATATTTAACAATTAGTATTTAAATACACTGACCTGCAAACCCTGTTTCTTTAATGTAATATCCTATAAAACTCTTTTGTAAGACGATTCTAAGGGAGATTATTCCTAAAATATGTATGTTCCTATTAAGGCTATGATCTGCTGACTTACCTACTTCACAAAACCATATAAATCTTACAGAACACCCTTAGAGGAACTCTCATTCACCACAACTAGATGAACACTCCAGAGCATCTGATGCACGTACTATATTCAAGAAGTTACAAGTATCTCAAGAGATGAAAAATCTATGTAGCAAATTATGTTCAAAACATAAGACAAGAAAATATTGTGCCTTTATGTTCTGTCTTTCCTTACCCAAAATAAATCAGGATTAAATTTTCCTGAAGTAAATACCATTTTGACGCAAAACGAGTGTGAGAAGCTTTAAACCTCTGACAGTTTAAGAAAAAGGTCATTTCCAGGTTCACTAGCCTATGATTCTGTTTGCTAGATTTGATGAAACCACTTCTTAATCTAGTTTGCGAAGAAGGCAATTTTCTCTTCTTTAATTTTCTTTTTTCTGAGCTGCAAGCACATTTTTGGTATTAGTCATGACTAGCAAACAGTACCTGCTATGATCAGTATCATTTAGTAGTTACAATTAGGAAGGCAGAGGTTCCTTCACATTTTATCAGTACCTCAATCTTTTCAGATCCACATTCCAGCAAAGTGAAGATACAAGAAAGGTAGCATTAGGGGACAACTGCTTCTGATGGTCTTAACAGAGTAACACCGTAACACTCAAATACAAGAGGCAAACAAGACAGAAGCAGTGGGACTTTAACGCAAAGTTGATTGCTCCTTTCTGAGAGCCTACAGCCAAATATGGTGCAGAAAATACAGTGCAAGTGCCTATTTCACAACTGCAAGGATCCACAAGAGGACACTTTACATAGTACACATCTCTCACCACAGCAAGAAAACATTAGTAAAGCTTTGGGAATCCCCAAACCGGTTACAAAAATTCCAAACAGAAGATTTTCTACAGAGCGGAAATAAGATCAGAGCATATAGTCAAGTGCTTCTTGCTTAAAGGATATTTTAACAAATGGGTTTTGGTTAGAAATAGAAGGAAACCAAGACTAGTCTTGAAGCCACAACTACTACTTGAATTTTTATTAAAAATATATGAGGTTTTTTTCCCCTCTTTGGAAATTCAGGCATTGGAGACTAATTTGTTAAATGAGCAAGGCAGACTGCAACCTTTAGCAACCAAAACAAAATTTTGATTATATAGAAAACAAGACTGAATTTGCAAAAACGCAGAGATGAACTCCAGAGACTAAAATACACAAGATGCTGCACATCTTCAAGTTTAAATTGACAGCACATGGAATTTTTCAGCTTAGCTTACACATAGTAAGTGGGCAATAGGGACAGGGTATGATGAGTAAAGCACCAGATAGTCATCCAGTCTTACATCTTTATTTTCAGGTCTATTTAAAAGAAAAAAAAAAGTAAAAAACCTGTAATGAATTAGGCTCAGAAACAGACCATTCTTCCCTAAGAATGTACACCAAGATGGACAGATGTCATTCAAGCCATCTTAAGCAACCTATTGAAGATGGAATATCCATTTGGCTTCATTCCAGTCTTCACAATAAGGTTCCAATTACACGATATTTAAATACACACAATAAAACTTCCAAATTCAGGACTCAGAAACTAAGACTACAAAGACAATCTGCAAACATCCATGAAGCCTGTACTACAGAACAGGATGTACTGCTTACAACTGTCTTGCTTAAACCTAATTATACAAAATGGTAATAAAAATACTGGTGCTGCCTGCCCCAAAAATTTGCTATTTCTACTAGTATTTTCACACTAGTCAACTGCAAGACCGTGATTTCTGCGTCTGGGAGAGAACATACTGATTTTGATACCAGTAGCGTAAATAAACCTTTTTACCATAAGGCCACTTTTCCATCTTTTGTCTGTTTCGCCCATAATTATGATTTGTAACAGCAATTACAATGGGGTAATGGGCAATGCTCAAAGAGTAAAAAGAGGAGTCAAGGGAAACTGAAGCCTGGCTTGAAGGATCAAGGATGTCCTCTTGCACAGCTGTCAGAGTTGTGACTGAAGAGGTTCTGATATCTTGGACTATTACAAAACCAAAGTTTCTGACTGTAGATTGCTTCAAGTTTGAAGTGCAGATGTTTTAACCATGTTGTAAGGCTGGGTTACCCATGGATGTAAAGCTGAAAGAGAAAGAAAAATTTATTTTAAAATATTACATCATGCCACATTCAATAACAGAATTGTTTTCACTGGACTTTAATATAAAAACAAAATTTTATGAAAGAAAAATCTAAAAAGAGCTGACAGGTGACAGCAGACAGTACTATAGTTCATTGGGACCTTTGCAGAGAGTATGTTATTGTTTCATTCATTTTAAAGAATCTTCTTGGTAAGTCTGCACTTCGGCATGAAAAGATGCACCTTAAAATCAGAAAGTAATCGATGATACATAAAAAGAGAGACAACAGTTAATGCAAGTCTTACACAATCTCTCTTAGGATTGGGAAATTCTCTTTGGTGTGTTATTTGTAGTAAATTCAACTATTAGATGAACTCGGGCTTGGATGATTTATTTTCAAAATATACATGCTGTTTTAAAATTAATTTACATACATTCAGTTTATGTAACAAAAGCAAGTTTCCAGAGAAATCCATTACTGTGAAATAGGATTTTACAAGTAAAATTATTCATAAAATAGTTTGTTGTAAAGCTGTCATAATAGTTAGTGTGGGCCAGTAATCAGCATTTTAAAATTAATTAATTATGTAAGGGGCATTGTCACAGAAAACATTTACTTCAGAAATAATTGCCTCTCTCTAATTCTTTGCATTTGTGATACACAGCATAGGGAAAACGAAGTAAAAGGACTCGAATCTTGAAAAAATGCAGAAGTTAAACTATTCAAAATGACACCCTAACCCCAAACTTACCTAAGAGGAGTAAAACCACTGTTCACACACTTTTTAAGAACTTAAGGATTTAAAGCATGTCACATATCTGTATCCCTCCCTGTCCCCACCTTAATGGCACTGTTCACCAATCTTCTATAAAATCTGTTGTACATTTGTGTCTTAACCACATTGATGCTACAGCCCAGTCAACATTAAATCAGAGACACTGCATGGAGGCAACTGTTGTTCCTTCAGCTAATAAGGATGTTACTAGTAGAGAAGATAAAGCTGCCGTGAATATGTTTCACATCAGTGTAGTTTTATGGGCTCAATCAAGCTGAAGTGAAACGAGTGTTTGTCCAAAAAAAAGAAATCATTTGCACTGCCTTGTCAGCGCACATATATGTGAGCAGTTTCTCTTGCTTGCTTTTTGTACAAGTCTAACACAGCTGACATGATTTTTCAGGTTTTGATCTTCTAGAAACAAGAACAATCTATCTCCAAAGAAACACTGTCAGTGTCTTTACACAGAACTTGCGGTTTTTTTCCTTAAAGGCACAATCTTTTTTTTTTTGTTTTCATATTACATGAACCTCTACAAAAAGGAAGGAAGTGGGGAGACAAGCAACCTATGCTCTCTTAACTAAAAGAGAATGCATGAAACGAGCCCAATAACAGGAAAATAAAAATCACTGAACTTCCCAAAGTACTGAAAAAAACTCGTACAATGCATCTCCTAACATTAATCACAAAACTATTAAAAAAATAATCATTAAGGGAAGCTCCATTACCAGTGGATTCTACACACGTGGCATCTTGGAGGATCAGGATTATGAGTTCTATAAACTACGTTTTATTTAAATACATATATATAAAACACACACACACACATATTTTATAAAACTACGTATTTTAGACAACTCATGCTATCCATTTGCCAGGTTCCCTAATGGTTCTACTATTAATAATAATCCTACCAATACTGCAGCAGTAGTATAATCCATATAAAAAAAAACTACTAATGAAATGGTACAGCTGTAGATATAAATCACATTGAGCCCTTCCATTCTTTAACTACACATTACGATGCTATTTTGTTTACACTGTCATTCGTTTTTCTACAGTTGCGGCTGGACATGGATGGCAGCTTTTAACGTTTCAAGTCTCTTCACGGTGGAAGAAAGCAGTAACAGAGGCAGAAAACTTAAAAGCATCATCCATGACCACAAATTGATGACATCTTGCATAATCTGCAGTTTAACATCCTCATACTATTCAAACTAAGGCATCATAATTATCCTAATTACTGTTTCTTGTGAAGAATGTTTTCACAACAATGATTCATTTGCTGCATATGCATCTACCCTTACAAAATATGCACGTGTAACTTAAGGGTGATTATAAATTTGGAAGCTTAATCTCTTTCCTGAAACATAAGATTAATCTCTTTCCTGAAACATTCTCTTTTTATTGGCTGTAAAAATTATTCAGTCACCTGGTTCCAAAATAGTTTACTGCAGTATTAGCACTATTTTCAAAAAACCCATCTCCTAATAATCTTTATGACAGGAAAAAACAAGTTTTCAGATTTTTTTTAACTTCATCCCTCAGCAAAAGTAATTTTCTGTATTAGAGTCATGCAGAAACATTTTAGTGACTTATATGATCGGGAATACTGTATCTCAGCTAAATCCACTCCTGCACTTTTGAATTAACTGCCTTTTACAATATTACTACCTTTTCCTCTATATTAAAGTGGAGTTGAAATGTGGGAAAAAGAAGATCCTAACTAAAAGTCTCGTCCTGCATCCCTTAGTTTTTCTGTGAACTCTGAGAAGGCCAGTTTGTGTCTGATCATACAAAGAACATGATCAAATCCCAAGCAACAACAAAAACAAACATAAAAAACACCCACAAAATAACAACAAAGGAAAGTGCCCCCAAACCCAGAGCCTATTGAAAAAAACCTTACTAGAGTTGTAGAAATCAAAAGAGGAAGTCATCAGCAACAAATTAAAGCCATAAACTTCCCTCACGATGTAATGCTTTCTATAAAATTTGCTTAGAAATAGAGTATCTAAAGCGATGTACTATGAATTATTAATCGGAAATTGGTGGAACTTCTTCCATTAAAGAAGATAAGAGTGAAGACAAGGGAGACAATCTGCAAAACATCAGTTAGGTTTTGTCTATCTATACAAGAAAGGAGTGAGTTCATCCCTCCAGCCTACAGAGAACTTGAACATCTGGAGTGAAAACTGGACAAATTTATAATATGAGCCTTTACAGCATAAGGATGGATATGATGCATACAAGAAGAAACCTTATATTAGCAGATTTCTCAATGTCTGCAGAGCTTCCATCTTCATCTAGCTCTATGCCAAGAAATTAAACGTTATTTTTTTCTTCAACTATCTTTAAAGATCTTCAATCTGTCTTCAGGAAAATTAACTATTGTTTGTGACAAAACTTAGTATTTGCAACATCACTTGACCTCATTAACAAGCTGAAGTAGTAACTTCAGTCTGTAACATTTTTCTATGTGATAAGTATATTCATACACATACATACATTTAATCTACAGACAGATGAATGAAAATTTATGTATGTGTATGTTATATGCTATTAGCTGATGAGAAAACACCTGACAGCAATATGGGAACACAACAGCAAAGTCAAACAAGTTGAAAGCAATACTATGAGTAACAAGAATTCAAACTTTGCAGTAAAAAAAAATACCTCTTTCAGATGTGCTGAAAATTACTATGTACAAAAAGTTACACTGTAATTATCTGACTCGCCCAGAAACATAAGGTTTAGTTTTCATATGAACAATTATTTTTTAGTTATGCTGCAAAGGTAAATCTCTGAATGGGAATCAACACAATGCACCAAGCAAACAAACTGAAACAATCAGTCGTAAAGCCAAACACCGACCACCAAGTGAGGGGTAATGGAAGTATAAAATACAAAACGGCTACGTTGGCTCCAGTTTATAAGCACCAAGACAAGTGGGAAACAGCATGAGTAGTCACTGTTCAAAGCTCAGGTGCCAAAGAATGACTATCTATTAACAGAAAAAAACAGGCACGCCCCTTATAAAGCCAGACATGTTGTAAGTCACACTTCTGTAAAAAAGTATTCCTCCTTTCCCAGCCAAATCTATTGTATTTGCAGTGCAAGGTAAGCACACTTTGACTTTAAATGCAGTCAGCAAATTATTGCAGGTATTCCTAAAGATATAAATCGACTCCATTTGTCAGGTGCCAATTCTGAAATAAAACAACATACAAGTACCATCCTTCTGCTACTGTTCTTCTAGCAGGCACAGTAAGATTGCTCTGGGGCTGTGAAAGGCCTGCGTAAGCACCTCCCTTTGGGGAATGTGTGCGCAAACAAGGCTGATGAAACAACCTCCACACACCATCTTTGACCTGAATCAATTTTCCAAGCTCAGTATTACATTAACTTAAGGTAGTGGCTTTGCATTTGTTGTAGGGAACACAAGAAGTTTCAAGTGACTACTATCTTGCAGCCTGAATTCTAAAAGTATTTCTTAATTTAACATGGCATACTACAAAGCTTGTATGCATATTATTTCCCATCTTGGAACTGCAACTTCACTTCAACTTCTTTTTCTACAAGTAATTTTTACCACAACATTGACAGAAATTTCCAAAGTTTAAAGAATGATAGGGCAGGATACAAACACAAACATTGTTTCAGATCCTAGCTCTGCCTTTTGATACTTGTTGAACTTTGTGTCTTCTGGCAATATCTGTCTCTCATATTTTCTCCTTTTCTCCTATACAATGAACAGAGAGGGGAAAAAAAAAAAATAGGAAACAGGCTGGCCAGCCAGGCAATTACAAGGAAGCAAAAAATTCCTTGAAAAGCAATCCACAAAGTAAATGAAAAACACTATCATCATAGTCAATTTTGACAGTTTCGATGTTTTTCCAAGTGATAAAAGTGAACTCTTTGTTAAGCTTGCTTTTTTTTTCCTCACTGTACTGAAAACATTTTCTTGTTCTTGCACCAATTATTAAACAAGTACACAAAACAAACCCCAAGTTTTGTTTCCTCTTGTATCTTAGTGACATCATGTGAATCTGAAAAGTTTAAGAGTCCCTATGTGCAGTATACAACTACGAAATAGATTAATCTGAACAAATTAAAACTTCATTTATAGAATAGTGATGATAAAAAGCACTGGACTGACAGTTAAGTTGTCTATTATTAAGTATGGGGCTCAATAGTGCAAGCTTCCTCACTCCACTAGTGTGTCTCAGCCACCTTCTATATACAAAAGTTCTGTGTTTGTGTACTAAGTATCTTTCTACATTTAGTGAATCTGATCTTTTCCCGCTGAAACTGCTGGCTGCGTCAACAGTTTTGTTACATAGACATATAAAAATAAAAATCTTAAGACTGACAATACAAAGTCAAGGATTCCAGTAATCACTATCTGGGGCAACTCATGGGCTCTCTCAATCCAACCTCAGCTGGTGATCCATACATTACACTATTCTTCCAGCAGCAGTAAGAGCTAGCGGTGTAAAATTGGTTCATCGCATTTAATCCTATATCAATGCACAGTATGTGTATCTTCTATAGCATTACTTTGACTTTATAAACTGAGGAGATTTAGTTCTGCCTCACTGCTGTATCTTTCCAGAACTGCCTAGATACATTTAGTATTAAAAATCAAGACTTTCTGGACTTTAACAAAATATTCAGAACAAGAAAACCCATAGAATGTTTGCAAAAATACAAAGAAAATAGGAAGAGTTCAACTCAAAGCTGAATTTTGAACAGTTATCAAGCAGTTTAAACTCCCAATATGCATATTTTGCTTTAAAAATATCCACATAAGCATTTTCATATGAGGAAGCAGCCTTTCTGAATTTAAACAATACATTCTGGGGTTGGACTAGATGATCTTTCGAGGTCCCTTCCAACCCTATGATTCTATGATTCTAATACAGGCTACCCAGGTACTTCTACCATTGTGGTAACATATGAGATGATAAAAACTAAGGAAATGCACACTGCATAACACTAAATGCACAAATGGTAAAAGGGACTGTCATAACAATAAAAGAATTTAAGAAAAAAAAACAACAACACACAGAAGCACACAGAAATAAGTTTGAGTGCCCCTTCAATCTGAGAATTCTCACCAACCAGGCAGAGCAAGTCTAGCCTTAATTCTTTTTATAGGCCACATTGATGCAGTTACTACAGCTGCACAGAAAATGGATTTCATGTATTTGTTTTTCTAATATGATATAATAAGTCAATAAAACTCACAAGGGCTCTTCTTCGATACAAATCGATGCTATAAAGAACTCAGGCACCAAAGGGAATTGTTCCATATTTTACTCTGATACACAGAGTTCTAAAGTACACTCACTGAAAATGACTATTAAAAGTTTCTCTCACATAAGCAAACGACTAATCAGAAAAGTCTTTAATTTGAAATGAATTTAAAAAAAGAAAAGGCTGTCAGGTAAAACTGTAATTATGAAAAAAAAGTATTGGAATCACACTTCTAGAAACAAGTCACACACAAACAACTATTTGTTTTGGTTTTTTTTTTTTGGTTGATGGTGATCCTTCAACTTCACAGGTCTCTGGAAAGAAGGAAACGACAATCTGGAACACATACATCTAAGCCTCCTTTCTTTTCTATGAAAAGAAAAGTCCAGTTTAAAGTACATATTTTAACAGCATAGCAGAATTATACATTCCTCAAAAAATGTACTGATATAATAAAACATTTCTAGTAAAAATTTTTGAACAAACTGGTTTCTAATACTCTACTTAAAGACAAAAAAAAAAAAGTGTATGAGTGCAAAGGAAACTAATGGACAGTGTAAGAGACCCGCTTCCATTATAAGGCTATGCCTTTTCATTTTGGCACCATCAGTATGAAACATTTGGCAAAAGAGGAAAAAAATGATCTTCTGAGACGAATAATAAATTCCTCAGACACAAAGCCACACACACCTGTTGCCATGTGGCTTTTTGCAAAAGCCACACTGCTTGTTGGGCACCCAAACATATTTGCTTTCACCAGCAGAGGTATGTTCCAAGCCTTCCCGTTTAACAGTTGAAATGTTATCTGGAATGAATAATGGAGGTTCATCAAGTGAAAGACTTTTGCTACTTCTTCTCTGACGAGGTTGGAGATTCTTATCGATTCTTTTTGATTTGCTTTTTTCTTTATCATCCTCCTTCAGATGTTCTACAACAGGGGCATCTTTTGACTCTGCCTCTTCTTTTGTGGAGCTGTTTGTTTTTAGCGCAGTTGCAAGCTGGTGTTTCTGACCCTGGGTTTGCTTTTGACCAAGATTTGAAACATGCCCTGATAACGGATGCACAGAGTGGCGGGTGTCTTTAGAACAGCTATGATGAGTAGGAGATTTCTCACTTGTTCTTTGAATCAATGACTTCTGTACTTGCCCAGAAGCCTGGACTCGGGGTATTTTCTTTAGCATTGTATTGGTCTGCTTTTTTACGGTCACCCCTGAAACAGAGCTCCTTGCTTTCAAACCCAGATCAGATTGTTTCTTCCTAATTTTAACTGGGTTATTTGGGTGCTGATGACTCTCTTGCTCATCTGCATTCCGCTTCAGACTTGCTGAAGATGGACTGTGAAGACCCGAAACAGTAAGACCAGCTCTTGTTCTTGAACCTGTTATTTCTTGTTGCACTGTACCTGATTTCTGTTGAGCACTTGCAGTCAG
>VXBO01010759.1:131199-148317 GCA_013400135.1 Rhinoptilus africanus | reverse complement strand
AAAAGCAACAGACCACCACCAAAGCAACCAACCTCTTAATTTTAAAGTTCAAATATTAGAAAGATTTTAAACAGCCTTTTAAGGAAGGCTGATCCTGGCACCAGGTAACTGGCACTCTGGACTTCCATAATTAGATGACTGTCAGAAGCTGAAAGCTAGGAGTTTTTGTGTTTATTGTTACTCATTTTATTTTAACTATAATTTTTAGTTACTGCATTGTATGCATTAGTTTACAGGAGAACTGTGTTTCTGGAAATTACTGGCAGCTTTTGCTTTCCAATCCACAGAGCCACCTTTAGCATGTGTATGTGTACATACGTACACAGATACCACACACAAGCTGCAGGGGACTGATAATGCTGGTCTTCCTCCGCTCATCCAAATGTTCCTTATTCACTTATTTGCTATAAGCTACATACAAGCTGGGAAAAAGATGACATTGTAACTGCCCTGTTAGCCGTTATTATTCCCATAATATCTAATACTGGCCATTGTCCAAGACTTGAAAACTCAAAGAGGGGGCCCTCACCCTAACTCCAGCTGCCTGTTCTGGTGTTCTCAAAGGCTATGTCCTCCCAACAGCTCCGCACTTTGGTATTAGTGTTCTCATTAAAAGCTGTTCCTACAAAACATGGAACTGGTATTAGGGAACAGCCTGTGACAAAGGAGACTCCTTTCAGATCCTCTTCTGTTTCTTCAGTGTAGAACTAAACTACTAAGCCACAGAAGAAAACATGACAAATAAAAACTACTCAGACAACTTCTGAAAGAGCTCTGGAGCAGATTTCAGGGCTGCCATTAGGGACTCAGGTTTTAAAATGTTCGTGCTCAAGTTATTGAGTTAATAACAAAAGGGACACAATCAGTCTACTATTGACAGACAGTTTGAAATATTAGAATTAAAGTATTTTCATACTTACAAGACTCTGTGCTGTAGCTTTAATTTTACAGAGGAATTTGAAGCACAGAATCTTGCTAATTTCAAACCACCTGAGCTATAACTCAGCTAGTACAGCCCCATGAGGCCCCCGGATGAGGAGCGTTCGACACACACCCTGCTGGGAAGAGAAAAAGTGACAGAGAATAGTAATAGATACAGAGGAGACCAGGACATTAAATTATGAAAGGAAAGTGGAGGCAGAGAAACAACACTGGGAAAAGTAAATGAACAAAAGCAAAACCAGACAGAACTAAAAAGAAAGAGATATAGGTGACCTTAGTAATAAATATCTAAGGATTATCATCTCAGTAATAAATGCAGAAATTAATACAGAGGGATAAAAGATAGAAGGAAAAAATAAAGAAAAACATAACTAAATAGAAAATTTGTACACCATTATAGAAATGAACAAGCTGTCAATAAGGAAAACATGAATCACATTCAACATGTTCATACTGGAAGAGGCACCATTGGGCTTCAACTTACTAATTTGAGCCTCTCCATTACTTGTGAAGTATTTAAATTTCTGAACTACTGTGCTGCCGAGTCATTTTTATATATGCTATACAATAACAGAATAACACACAGGAAAAATAGTTTACTTGCAAATTTAAAGTAAAATTTTTCATGTATTAAAACAAAAGTCTGACAATTTTTTAATTCTTCAGCAATGTCAGCAATGTTAAATAGAGGAAAACAAGCCTTACGTGCTGGGGGAAGAGGAGAGAAGGGGAAGAAAATACCCCTAAAAACATTATCAAAATCTTAGAAATGTATAAATATTTCTTTTTATTAACATAAGTCTTCCCTTAATTATCTTCAGCCAAAATTAGACAGAAATACTCAGGTTTTTGACATACTGGTCAAGGTAAATCTCAAGTGTAGAAATAAATTTCTTTTCTGTAGATGTTAGCCCTGATTTTCGTTTGCTTGGCTAACCGCATGGAACAGAGCTCCACTGTTGTTGCTACTTTACGTTCTGAATTCTACATTCACCTGAATCATGCTAACAGCAGGACTGAGCAAATCCACAGTGGATTCCCCTATTTTAATTCTGCAAGCATTGAAAGTTATATGGAAATGGCTGAACACTGAAAAATTTCTACTATGTTAAAAGTCTAACATTACGCTTCAATGAAAAGCGCAGTAACAGTCTAAAGCAGTGACTAACACATGCCTAGGTAAGCCTTAAGAAGAGCTAATAAACTCTAGTAAGGCAATGAGACATAGACACTGAAAAAATAACAGCAAGTCTAAAGACTGTAAATGAAGATAGTATATTTTATATTAAAACCTTTTTCCTATTGACATTTGTGATGCATATATTCAAGAAACAAAACTAGAAATGCTCAGTTAGAAAAAAATATTTTCAAGAGAAATTAGGTCAACTGATGATATAACTTACATAAGAACACACTAAATTCCAACTGTTTTCAGAAAAAAATTTTGTAACCCTGTAACCTGTTTAATTGAGAATTTGCCTGTGAGGACCTTGAACTGACTGTCCAGTGCCAGAAAAGAACCACAGTAAGTAACATGTAAAATACTAACTAAACATTTACTCCCATTCTCTGTTTATCTTTAAATTGTAAAGAGGATTTTTTCCTGTTTTTAGAATAAAAACATATGAAAAAAGCAATCAAATTATGAAAATCAAATAAACTTAATAGAGAACATATCCTGAAAGAGGACTGAATTCCCATTTTAAAAAAAAAGATGGAGTTACATCACAGGGCTATTGATTTATGGTTCTTTAGCCACAGGAGCCTGTTACTTTGGAAACAGAGAGTAGTAAAGGACAAATTCTAACAACAAAGTAAAAACACAGCATCAGTCCCAACACTTTAAATCAAATTGAGTTATTTTATTAAGAACAGAGCCTTTAGATGACCTCTGTGATTCATAAATACATAAACTGCCTTGCAAATCCTATTACAGATCCAACCCCTCTCCATCCATAAAACTATGTAAAACTGACCCAAAGGAATGAGTAGCTAAAGTCTTCAGAAGGACCTAAAATCTGGACAACTGGTAGTTTGTTACCTACAAACAGAAAAGCATACAAAATAAACATTCTCCAGGGTCCCAATACAATATCAATATAGTAAATTTAAATTTTACACAGGAAAGTTACTACCTTGGTCACAAGACACTGTGCAACTGTTCACATGGACTGCTTGGAGGAAGGAAGGCATAAAGAGGTAAGAAAACCGAGAAACAACTGTAGACACAATTTTGGGCTGCAATCTGAAGGTTACATTCAAAATTACATTCAAAAGAGTCTGAAATGGCTAACACAAGACAGGAAACTAATTAGAGAAAAGTAGTATTTGTAGTCATAACAATTGGTTTGGCTCCAAAGATTCAGTAGGTGATCACAATTTTAGCAGAGGTAATGCTGCTTTCAGCAGTACTCATGAAAACACAGTCTAAAACTAGAAAGAACAAACTGCACTTGGGGGATATGCTTTCCCAGCAGCAATCCAGAGGGAAAGGGAAAAAAAGGGCAATTAAAAAGATTTCCTCAACAGTCTTTGCACACTTTAATAGTGTCAGTCTTCAGTCTTCCTCATCATTTATGAGAAACACCTGATTTGATGAACATATCCATAAACTAAACTGGTTAAAAGTTTGATTCTATTTTGAAATCCAGAAATGCCTCTAGATGATAGGCAATTCAAACTCCGTTCCCTCTATTACACATATAATAAATCAAACTGTCCCAGTAAATGACATCCTGAAAAGCTACAGAATTCCTGATATTCCTCTTAAGTATGAATGCTGGTTATTTAGTTCGCTGGCATGTGACCAGTCTGACCTGCTGAGTGCTATGAATTAGTGGATAAGCTTCCAGCATGTCTTCCAGCAAGAAGTAACAGAACAAAATAGAAAACCTATCACTAGTTGATTCAAAGTTGAAAAAAAGGTGTGGCTCTCAAGAGTTACATCACATCCTAAACTTCACAGTTTCCACTTCCGATCAAGGAATTGCTCAGAAAGCTAAAAAAAAAAAAAAAAGCAACCTCAAAACCACATATCCGCACCCACCCACACCACCTAAACCTTAAAGACATCCAAGAGCTGTTCCACATAACCCACCCTCCTGTGCTGATCATTCAGTTCTTGGAAGAACAGCCGCCTGACCACACTGATGAATAGAAGCACAGAGACACCTAAAACATGATATGGGACACTTCTGATTGTTTCAAGAACTTGGATTTAATTTAATTCTGAAAAGCCTCCTTTGGTCAAATTCTGGCCTTTAAGTCACAAAGAGAGCAGTTGCATCAACTTCCACTATTGACACTAGGTCTTTCTGCTGATACGTACTTCAGGACAGTAAATGGCCTCCATTACTGCTAAGCTCCTATGAGCTGCAGTGAATAATAAGACCTGTGAATAGCTTGTACCTTGATTCACTGAAGTAACAGAAGACTTCCTAACTGTGCTATAAGAGCAGTAACCTGCACAGTCTACCCCACAAATCAGCAACCCAACTACGTCTTTACAGTTTAGTAGTCACTCCACCAACACATCCTAAAAGGATTTCAGCACATCTGTTGATTTGACCCATGCCCTTTCCAGCTTGTGAAAGTCACAAAAAGTTACTTTTACCTCTGCTCAAAGCCTTTACCAGGATCACCTGGAAGGAATTTTCTTGTCTTCATCCAAACAAAGCTGAACAAGACAACCCCATTCTATTACACAGCAGCAATTACACAGCAAGCTCATCGCCTAGAGAAAGACCAACGTCATCTAACTGGAGACACCATTTAGATCTGGCACAAACTGGACTCAGGCCACAAGACTGCTTTACTGGTACTGATACGGTTCTTTCTATCAATAGTCAGACATCCATTCTCATGTTCCTTGCTATTTGTCATACACCAGTACTGCTGATTACGAGATGCTCAGTACAAGAAAGAGAGGGACCTGCTGGAGTTGGTTCACAGGAGGATCACAAGAACGCTCAGAGGGATGGAACACCTCCCATGTGAGGACAGGCTGAGAGAGTTGGGGTTGTTGAGCCTGGAGAAGGCTCTGGCGAGACCTTATTGTGGCCTTTCAACACATAAAGGGGGCTTATAAGAAAGATGGGGACAAACTTTTTAGTATTCCTTGTAGAGACAGGAGACAAGGGGTAATGGTTTTGAACTAAAAGAGGGTAGACTCAGACTAGCTATAAGGACATTTTTTATGATGAGGTCAGGTTGGATGGAGCTCTGAGCAACCAGATCTAGTTGAAGATATCCCTGCTCATTGCAGGGGGGTTGGACTAGATGACCTTTAAAGGTCCCTTTGAACGAAATCATTCTATGATGCTATGCTACCATCCTCCCCAAGAGAAGCGCTTATAATCCAACTTTAAAACTTTGCATTTTCTGGGTAGATACCTCTAACAAGCAGTGTGATTGGAAATCAAACTTCAACTCACAGAAATCTATGTTTGTGTCTTAGCGACAACCACTTTAACTGTTTAAAGGACGTACAGCCAATTGCTACCACTATCTATCACATACAGTTGGATAAGCGGTAACTCACCATAAAAAGAGCTTAGTATTAACAAAAAGCTTAGTTCATGGTGAATTATATGTAATATAAACCCTAAAGCTGAGCAAGACAGATGCTATGTGATGAGTAATAACTTTGGATTAGGTGTGTAAATAACCACCAACACAAACTAATGTCAATGCAGCAGTAATAAAAAGAGCAGAAAACAAACCCATACTCAAAACCAACTTAAGAGCAAGAGAGAAGGGGTTTAGACAAAAAGACCTGATCTCTGAAGTAAAGCAGAGAAAATGTTGTCATGATGCTAAGAAATTTGGTACGTGAATAAGCAGGCCTGAAACAAGTCTTTCTCAAAGCTGCTGCCACTCACACGTACTCATGTTCAAACAAGAAATGGTACAAGTTCTTTGGGTTGAAGTCATGTAATGACAGTATCTTGCTTTGTGCATAGGTTTACACTCTTGAACTCTTCTCAAACCAGGCTCTCAAAGTATTAGTGAGCCATGCCTTCCACTCCTCTATTTCATCTACGACAATACCATTTTAGCCAAATCACCTCCTCAGTCCAACTGCTTTTAGCTTTATCTCTTCAGCTTGCTCACAGAAATGTGAAACATGAAATCTCCAACACTTCAAAAACTGGACAGAACAGAGTACATTCCAGTTATTCCTGAAGCAGCAAGCATGATGAATCTGTCCTTTGCTAGCCTAATTTCCATGAGTATTTTACTCCTTTTCTTAAATTTTCCTTTCCTTTCCACAGCCTAGGCATAGGTTATGTAAAATACTGTTTGAAGGTCTAAAATAAACCGTGGTAAATAAAGTTGAGTTGCCTCAATCAATATCATCTTTGATTTACAGTTTTCCATGTTGCAATACCATTTAATTTAGTGAAGCTGAGAATTTAGTCTGTTAGTAGAAATAAAATGCATACTAGATCAAGGAAAATTACCAAGATTTTCAGAAAAAATTAAATGTTGGTATCATCAGTTATCTGCACTAAGCTACAACACTCTTCAGTAATGAACCTAAAAAATGTATTTTTTAAAAAAACTTCCAAATAAAGAAAAATATTAAACAGAGTATATTTGTGTCTCTTACATCAAATTCAGTGTAACTATTCCAGCTATACACCAATATAAATAGTTTTAGGGACTATATCTCCCTTTTTTTTTCATCTTCAAAAACTACTCCATAACTCCTAAGATTTATTTTTTTTTTTTAAACTTTGCTCTAAACTGGTTACAGATCAGGTGATTCCAAACAGTAAAAAAGAATTGTGTCATCATTCCAAGGTTGAGCTTGAAGCCAACCAAAGCAAAACACTCAGAATCTGGTATCAGCTCTGTACCAGAATGCCTAGCACTAACAAAATAATGCTGAAGTCAGAGCAGCTATTTGTACAACTTACAAGCTCCTACTGCTAACCCAGAATTACTACATTTTTTGAAGACAACTAGCAACTTCACTGATCAGGCACAATACTTACACTACACAAATCACAACTTTAATAGGGAATAATTTACAGGTACTCAAGACAAAGCCTAAATTACTCCTGATACAGATGAGGAGCCTTCCTCTGAAATTAAGGACAACTGCACAAAGTTTACATGCCAGGCATGTATGCAGCACAACAAAAAGGGCAGGAAGGAGACAGAAATCCCAAATTATTATTTCTACATTATGAAAAAGGGTTGGTACTAGAGTATAACTGTATTTTAAATTGTAATCTTAAAAAATTGTAACATTTACCTGTTGAACAAGGCATCTGGAAATTGGGATCATTGCTATCCAAAACAGGCAAACAGAACTGGGCACTTGCAGATCCTAGCATAGGATCCTTATCGCTGAGCATGTTCTTCAGCGAATCCTCTAAGACATTTTGACTTGTACTAAAATCCTCACAGACTTCATTCTCCAGGTTGGATCCTAGAAATAGGGCATCATCTAAGTGTTCAGTAGGAATTAAATGGTTAAATGTATCAACTATATCCATGAAGACTCCTGTGTGTCTTTCAGCCCTATAGAAAGACAAGAAAAATACCATAAGAAAATAAGCTACAAATTGTAAAACACCTAAGAAACCAGCAAGTTCTTTTCGCTGTTGTGTTTTATAAAGAATGCTTAAGGTATTTTAGAATTGTAACCAAAAAAAAAAAAAAAAAATCTGCTTATAGCTTAGTACGGCCCACTGCATATCTACAAATCAATTCTCCGATTATCCGAAATCCCATGCTAAGTTAATATAAACTCCACTATCACCATCAGAATGCTGCCACTTCTACAGAGTGTGCACAACAAGGATTAACTAAAACACCTCCTTTCTAAAATTTGTTTAAAACTTAACCAACCCAAGGGGGTGGGACAACAGAAAGAGGAAGAGATCAAGAACAAGCAAACTTGGTTAGTAGCACTGTAAAGGCCCATCTTTCTTTACCTTTCAATGTAAAAATGTGAGATCAACTTCCACTAAAATCAGTGGAGCTGAGAAAGCTCAGGAACCTGCCATACTAGGCCCAAAACTGAAGAGGACTAGATTTCTGTTCATAAAGGAACTACCAAGTACTTCATAGCACGTGACTATTTTTAAGCAGTAAGGTCTTCTCTATGTTATTTTTCATCATTCACTAAAATTACAGAAATTTTATACAAAAATCTGACCTCAATCAAGTACGTGAGAATTCTGAGCTGGCTTCAAAAGGGCCAGGAGCCTTTTAGAAACTTCAGTTTTGAAGAAGTTTAGGTAAAACTTAAGGAACTGTATTCAAAGATGGCACCTACATTTTACAAGAAGGGACTCACTGTTTTCTACATCACTTCTTCGCGATATAGCAGAAATGCAACTATTGCAGCAGAGGTTCAACTAAGAAGAACTACACAAGAGAAAAAAGTGAAATGTTTCTTCAGACGTTTAGCATAAGCATATACTTAAGAGTGGAATGAGATAATTATAATAAATATGGTCACAGAGACAAGGAAAATGTAGTGGTGCCTGGATTAATTTGGCATACAGGCAAGTCTGGGAGAGACCAGTTTTGGCACACACAAAGCTATTCAAGCTTTTGGAAACAGAAAAAGGACATACATTTTCTTCCGCTCCTTCCTTCATCATCATCCTCCTACACACTAGACAGGATTATTTTTTTTCACTGAATGAATGCCCTAATTAAAGGAAAAGGAGATGAGTGTTATTTAGAGTTTGTAGTGCTTAAATTACTTTCTAGATCCCTATTTCAGAAACCTGCCACTAAATAACTCTAGTACCTACTCATGCTGACTAGAACAGTAAGTATTCTTCCTTGTACATGTTAATGGGACATTCCTGTTTTAATGATCAACAGGGAAAATCCTAGCCATACACATAGAAGAGCTTTGCTACAAGTTCAACCCTATTTATGTCGTTTATTTAATTTCAGAAGTCTACAAAGGCTACAGATGAGCAAGAAAAATGTTTTGGGCTGGGTTTTGTTTGTTTTGTGTGGTTTTTTTTTTTTAAAAAAAAAAAAAAAGAGAACATGACAGACCTTCTTCTTTCTCCCACAGGGCAGCTCAGAAGAAAACAATGGTCAGGGTACAGCACTATGCCTTTACAGACCATGGTGCCTTTACAGTATCTGCATAATAGCCATGACAAAACAGTCTAATACACAATACTGACCAAACAGCCATCAAAACGGAAAGTCAGGCAAAATCAGGTGCATTTAGTAAGCACGTAAGTCTTACAGGGGCAATTATGTTGTAATTTGAAAGCCCTCTACACCAAAAATAGACTATTTTTACCAAATAGTGCAATGCATCTACATATACACCATGCCAACTAGCACCTGTAGCAGTCCATGTTCTTTCTTCAGTTTTCAAAATAATTTTCAAACTTGGCAACAAATAAAGCAGCAAACTAATGGAGGAAGTGCTATGCTGCATTGTATAATCTATTTTTATTATGCCATGTGGTTACAACAATCTGATACTACACAGGATAAATTACAAGAGCTGCAGTGGTTCAAAGGATGGAAATAATTACAAATGCCACAATCCAGTACTTTAAAACATCTTTCTGTAATGACAGGGTTTTTTCATATTAGCATCACATGAGAAGAAGAGTATAAGGCAGGATAAAACGATGGTGAACCCTGACACAAGAAGTGCCAAGGACACTGCAACAGAACACCTATAAATTACTCTAACAAATCTTTTGTACTCAATATTAAATATAAAAGAATGGCAGTGGCTTTGAACACGTTTACAACAATATATCCCAAGGGTTTTTTCAGGATAGGAGGGGAACATTAATGTTGTTGTTACTCAAACATTGCTGCTACCAACAGAGCTGACCACTCCATAAGAGCAGTGTTAAACAGCAACGCTCAAGCAGAATGCTAGCCCTTGCTACAAAAATTGCTGCTGACAGAAATTAACCTCTGTCTTCAGCAATGTCACAAAAAAAAGAATATCTACAGTTTTGCAAGGCTATCACGCAGCCATTCAGAACACTAAAAGCACCGCAAAATAATTGTCAAAGCAACTCTACATGCAATGGCCACAGCTACCTTCAGTAACACCTAACTATCTATTAGAGAAAATTCAACTGGAATTTTATTGACAGTTTTATTTCTGGAGCACGAGCGTATGATCAAGTATAAGTTCTATACAAATTTTGCACCGAAAAGTCATTGTAAGGATATAAACAAAGTGGTTTTGCATAAAAATCCTACCACCACAAAACCTAGGATAAAGAATTTATGCTCTATTGTTTTTAAAAGTCAGAGTGGTTATACCACTGGAGTACGTGGAATTAAGATTCTGCTTTACCTAGTTCAAGAAAATGCCATTCAATTCTTTGTATAACTTATATAGTACCAAGTTTAGAAAAGTATTTCTAGTCTTCCTAGATGAACTATCACATGAAGCGTAGAATCTTTGGCTGCCGACAATGAAAGATACACTTCTTGCTAGACAGCTGATTGCTAGTTGCTCAAAAAAAGAAAAAAAAAAAAAAAGAAATTACTTCCCTTACACAATGCCTAAAGTGCAGAAATTTTGAACGGTTTATTTTATATCTGAAATATTTCAATATCAGGAAAAATAGCCAGAGATATAGGTAAAAATACAGTTAAGTTTTTCACGGTCACTTATTTCCAAAGATAACTAACTGCTTGGAGGAGGAATGTATTGTTCCCCTAGAACACAGCTGTGTCCTTCACTTGAACCCTGAAGGCTAGTGGCTTGGCATCACTTACAGCAAAATTGCACATATCAAGCATACTCCCATCACACAATAATTCAAAACTGCCTTCCCATTGGGTAGTTAATCAGAAGCAAGAGAATATGAAAACTTTTGTGTATGGAGAACGAGCGAGAAGTGGGGAATTCATGAACGAGGCAAAGGAGCAAATGACAGAGGAGGAAGCCCCAGCCAGGTTCAGTCTGGAGAGCCATGAAAGCTCTCCCACCCAGTGGCTCCTGGAGCATGAGGGCACGCTACAGCACACAACACAGCATGTGGGTGCAATGAGATCTGACCATCAAGAAAAGCTAAAGGTATAGAAAGCATTCTCCTCAACTCCTTAAATAAAGTATATTTCTTTTATACCTTTGAGGCTGATTTGTTTCAGTCAGCTCACTACTGCAACAGTAAGTACTCATAGAAGTAACCCACCAACTAAAATCTTTGTTAAGTGATCCATCATTAAAAACAATCCCATTACAGAGAAAAAGCACATCAAACATGCCTTCCAGAAATTCTCCCACATTATCTCTACCATAAAAACCTCTTCATGTTCTCAACATCATTTTCTTTTTCAGTCTGAGTCTTCCAGCCTATAAAATTCTTTTTTTAAGTTGTTGAGTTAGTTTAAGTTAGGCATGTCATAATATTACCTCAAATCCCAACAAACAATGGTATGAAACAAACATGCTGTAAGATCTGATATGGTACATTTTTACCTTGTCCCCATTTACTACTTTTTCGTTACATCTCCAGCAGTTCTAAATTACTTTCCAAAATTAAAAGATAAATAGCCAAAATCATCACTTGCTAAGGAAAAAAACTAAGCTCTCCAACAAGCATATCCTTTCAAACTAATCTTAGAGGAGAAGCAAGTCTAATATCTGGTTGAGAGATACTGTACATCTTTATGGTTTGTCATTGTTTACTTTGTTGGTGAAGGAAGCAAAAAATTACTTCAGTTCCTGTTGTATTATTTTCTTATCAGAACAGAGCAAAACAGTTTAGCAAAGATATCCAACTGCATCAGCATGTCTCTACCATCTTATCTACAACCTACTTCAAGCAGAGGCAATCACAAACTGTATATACCACTAGAAAGTCTGTTTCTTAGCTAATGTACAGGCTGAGCATACTCTGTATTCTAAATACTCTGCATTCTAAATTAAGTCTCCCTTAAACACGAGATACGTACAAGTGTTTAATTTCCAACTACATATTTGGATTTCCACTAGATATATTTGTCTTGATATTTTATTATTTTCCATCTGTTCTATGCAGTTTTAATAGTACTCCTACACCATGTATTTTACTAAACAAAAGTTAGGTTTCACACTTTTAAATAACATTCACTGTAATTACTTTCCCTCCTCCCCTCTCTGCCCAGGGGGTGACTTCCATATATTAATTTACATTTTAAACTTGACTTTCATGTATTAGCTCATGCCTTAAATTTAAGACTATAAAACAGAAGTTTCTGTCTTTTTAAGAAGAAATCTGGTCTATGAAAGTCCTCAGAAGTTGGACTTCAAAAAGATAAAATAGTTCTACAAAGAAATTAAAAGAAAATAAAAATGCCCAAACTGGGAACAAAGCAAGGGGGGACGACTGAGGATACTCAAAAACCTAAACGTTAAGAGTCCTTACTTAATTGACCTACATGAATCGGTGAGTCTGAACATAGCACAGTAACATTACTGTGCAACAATAACTGACAAAACTTTTCAGCATGTCGTGGTTTTGGCCAAATTGGCCAATAACTGGTGACAGATGCTCCCCCCCAACCTCTCATACATGGAGAGGAGGAGAGATAAAGAGATTTATGAGTTTAGAAGAAACTAAACTCCTTTAATGAAATATTAATAACAAAATAAAAAGGAAAATAATGGAATAGATACAGTATATACAAAACCATATCAAGCTCCCAGAACGATGTCACTGGCAGACACTGAGGAAGTCCAAGACTGGACTCAGTGACGAGTGCTAACTGGATTCCACAGATGGAGTCAGGAACACACAGGTTTGGATCAAAGGCAAATGAACAAGTAGGGTCCTCCTTGGATGTCGGCCATTGAAGAAAAAAAGTTGACCCTTTGATCCCTCAGCTTTTATACTGAGCATGGGGCAGATGGGATGGAATACCCCTTTTGGTCAATTTTGGGTCACCTGTGCTGTCCACACGCTTTTCTGTTTCCAACCCTCCAACGGAGCAAATAACAGAATTAGCTGCCCTTGGCTGTTATAGCAATAAGTATAAGTAAGAGCCTCTCTGCTACCATTCCTTGGCACAAACGGTAAACATTGGTCTTACCACTCTGAGAATGAACCACTTTCGACACAACATACTGGTAATTTCAGAGAGTAAGAAGAGGCCTAGCTAAGAAAT
The DNA here is from genome assembly GCA_013400135.1 of Rhinoptilus africanus. Taxonomy (NCBI): domain Eukaryota; kingdom Metazoa; phylum Chordata; class Aves; order Charadriiformes; family Glareolidae; genus Rhinoptilus; species Rhinoptilus africanus. Next base: position 135,255 of record VXBO01010759.1, on the reverse strand, counting down.
AAAATTACTGAACAGAAAGTTGGTTCTCTTTTACCTCAAACCAGGACATAGCAAAAGAGGGAAATTGCACCTTAATGGACATGAAGTTAGCTAACACAGGCAGTTAAAAAAAAAATCCCTTGGCCGAGTCTTTTGCTAACTATTGTATCTAAGAAAAGCATTCAAGGTATCAAATGTCTATCTTTGTTCCCCAGAGCTGGGATGTCACATCATGCCATGTGCTCACTGGTACCTTGACACCTACTACACTCCACCAATCAATGTCACTTCAAAGTGCTGATCCTGATACAGGCAGGTTTTACTACCATCCTCCCCCTTCTTCGCAGACAAAACCTTAAAGTTCAAGATCATAAGCACCTAACTGTAGAGTAATACTAAGTTGCCACATGCCTGTATTTTAAGCACTGGAAGCTGCATTCCTTCTTACAACATGTATGGATATTGCAGACCCAAAAGCCACAACTGAGACCCAGGTCCTCTGCAGTAACAGATTTTGGCCAACAGAGCTCACAGTCTAAACACATCACAGGATAAAAAAAGGAAATCAATAGCAGACAGTGCATCAGTGGCAGAGTCTATAACAAAATCTGAGCTTTCCAACTCTCACACCAATGCGCTTACCACTCTGGTTCACACTGGCTCAAGTCCCATCACCTAAGGCAGACTTCAAGAATTAAATTAACTGACAAAAGATTGTTGACAGGACAAGCGATTTGATTTATGAGCATCTGAATTGCAACACAGCCACAGAAACATGTTCAGAATTGTTAAAGAAAATTTCTCAAAAAAAAGCTACAACACTTGGATGGATTATGGTTTGCTGAGCTTTGGCCTTTAAGCACAATCAAATTTGATCCCTCTCATTCAACCCTCTCCCATCAAACAGGGCACTGTCAAAGACCTGCCTAAGAGCAACAGGTACTCAACAGGTTTATGTGAAACACCAATATTGCTGTAAAGGAGGCTCAGGTATACTGACAAAGCTGTACACCAGAAACATCAACCTGTAAGTTTCTATATGCCACCTGTTCCCTTATTTAAATCCTTTATTTATTATTTTAATCTCTCATTTAAAATTATAGATCTAGCTTTAGATCAAAGCCTTGTCACAGATCAAAGAGTAAGAAATGTAAATCTGATCATTTAATTCATTCTTAAACAGCTCTTCTACCTACTTTTCTGTTCCACTCACCTTAAGGTCTCCAGACACCAGCTGACCCAAATCTTATCACCCTGCTGCTGAAATCTCAGTTCTCTGACACATCCAATAACCACATTCCAAAGTCTACCCATAATCTGAAGGTATATGCTGCTCCCCTCACTGACAGAGCAGATCCTCTCTGCAAGTAGTAAGTTACTACTACTAGTAAGCTACTTGCTATCACAGTATTTGAAAGAAGGTCAGACAGCTCAAGATATTTTCTTTATTAAACACTCATTATCCAAGAGAATTACATTCACCAGCCAGAACTGTACCTCATTTCAGTGAACAGGAAGAAAAAGTCAATTTCAAACAAAGGATTAAATTATAAGGTAAAGAAATGCAGGAAAAGTACAGAGAAACCTTTTCTTAACCATACAAGACCAAATTATTACAGCACAGTAAATCAACTTAATAGTTCTCTTTTGAACAGAGCAACCTTCTCCTCAAAAGAAAAACAAAAAAAGAGCAAATCAAAACATTCCTCACCCTCACTTCACAGCTAGAAGAGGCACAAAGTGCTGCACTAGAAGTTGTGTTCTGTCACAAAAAAAGTCTTTGTGAAATCTTTCAAATGTATTTTGTAGATTGCTTTCCTTTCCTGGACTGTCCCATTAATGAATACTCTTGAATCCCACAAAAACTAAGCATAATCAGAGATGTTGCATTGTTTTATTAATCTATCCATCACTGAATATGCCTTTAGAATTTTTAAGTTCTCTACAAGAAACCTTTCCCTGAAAAGAAAAACACGAGGACAGATTATTTTTCCATCACTACTGCTATGCTCTTCAACTCTTTTCCACTCTCAAGTTCCTCAAGAATTGTCTCACATATTTTCACCTTGAACACAGTATAAATGTTAAGCTGTGCAACAGGTTGCACTGATTAACTGTCAGTCACTCCAGATAGAAAAATTGCATTTGTAATACCTTTTGAATTTGTCAGTGTCTCTCTGACAATGATTCATTTGGAAACACGTATTAGATTTTTCAGAAACAGACCTGGACAATGTCATAAACTGTCTGTATTTTTCACTTTTTGCTGCTACATAATGAACACTCACATCCCAATTTAGTGGACTTCGTCATTGCTACTTCAAGATACTACCTTTAAAAAATACTGCCTTGCCATAAAAAAGTTCTGACACAATATGCCAGAATAATATGATACAATAACGCAAGTTCATAATTTCCCACAAATAATTATTTTGTCTTAAATAATTTATCTCCTTTTAGTATTTTTAAGACTTGGATTTGACAGTATTTAAGTTGACTGTGGAAATTACTTTTTTAAAATACAAATTTGTATTAAAATAAGAGCTAAAAAAATTTCATACAGCATACATCGGCTCAGCTCTTTGCACTACAAGAATATTATGTACTCCATGAGGTAGAATTAAGCCTTCTAAAGACAGGAGGTCACAGAAGTATGGCAGATAATAATTACAGACTTTTCAGAGCTTTTGCTTTCTTAGTAACACACTACCACTGTGTTGAATTACTTCAGTTAATCATATTGAATTAGATCAAGCCAACATGGTTTGTAGTTAGGTGCCTTTTCAGCTGCTTGAAATTCCTGAGGGTTTGCAAATATAAAATGCACATAAAAACTGAATGACTAACAGGCAATGACAGCTTAAAAAAAAATCTAGGTGTTCAGAATTCCATATGTATATGTATAACCTTTAAAGCTAACTACAGAAATTAAAAGCAGAAGCTACTTGGTAAAGCAAAAAGAGCCCTGAGTAGCATTTCATTGTGGGCTATGCATAAGTGTAAAGAGCACTTGAAATTAAAGTATTCCAAGAAACATAAAAACCAGGTTTTCAAGATCTCACTTACAGTGTGTCCCAAACCTTAATTTATTAAGCAAAACAAGGCATGAATTAGCAGTGTTAAAGATACACCACGTTTACCATCCTTACATTTAATCCTACAATATTTCCACTCTTTAGCAACATTAGCATCTGTTTTTATAAAAGTAAATGTATAGAAATTACATAATGGATTAACAGCCACATAAAAGACAACACCACAACTACGATTTGTATTGTACAGCTGCTGCCATCCCATGTTCCTCTCTTCCTTTCCTCACTTTCCTGCTTCATCCTGCAGGCTACTTCTACTAACTCAACCTATGCTGCACAGAGTGCTCTTCTTCCAAGCCCTCACCTCACGGATATAACAGGTCTTCATTGCACAGACCATACAGAAAGCACACTTGCAATCACATGAGCGATGTCTCTTCCAAAGCCTTATAGATATTAATTATTTGCATTCCAGTAGCAAGCAAGAAACGGGGACATATTGCCTCAGAAAGAGCATCTCATCTAAGAATAGGATCTGGAAACATCACCCAGACGCTGAATCCCCCGGGTACCACCGGGGACCACATTTTCTCCTGTACTTCCTAGAGTGGGTACTATACACAAGAGTTAAACACAGAAATTGTTGATGATGCTAAGTTTGAAAGACGGGAGGAGGAGCCTGGAACAGGGCAGACCAATAGCAGGGAGAACAGCGGGGTCTAAATTGGTGTTTGTTCCTCGGGTTTGTATGGGGCAAGAAGGCATCAAGCAGCTCACTTAGTGGGAAGGGAGAAGACCCAGCAAAGGCGGGCCAGGGGAAGGCGGTGCTGGAAAGCCAGCCAGCCCGGCCCCGGGCAGGGAGCCTGCCGCAGGGTCCCGCACGGACGCCGGGACGGGCGGGGAGGGGAGAGACGGCCGCAGGCTGCGAGGCCGGGGCCAGAGCGCCATGTCAGGCGGCGGGGCGAGGAGCCCGGGGCCCGGCCGGCCCGGGGCCCGCGGGGCGCTGCCTCCGCAAGGTCAGCGCCGGCTCCGCGGGGCCGCGCCC
>VXBO01010759.1:116396-131056 GCA_013400135.1 Rhinoptilus africanus | reverse complement strand
CACCGACGGGGGGGCGGGCGGCTGGGCCGCTGCGCAGGCGCCGGGCCGGGGGACAGAGCCGTGTTTGTGGTGCTCGGGGGCGGCGGGGCCGGGGGAGAGAGTTGTGCTTAGGGTGTCCCTGCCTCTCCGCGCCCCCTTCCCGGCGAGACCCGCGCCCCCCGCGGGACGTAACGGCGCTCACGGCCCCTGCTGCGCCAGGCCCAGCCCGAAGCCGGCCGCCGTGGCAAACCCGGGGGGGTCCCGGGAACCCTCGCGGGGGCCGGGGGCCGAAACGGCGAGAAGCGGCTGGGTGGCGGCCTGGACGGGCGCTGCGCTGGCCGGGCCGTGCCCCTGAGAGGCCGCGGGCCGCCGGTCGGTGGAGGGTGGCCGGGGGGGCCGGCGGGTTTTCCTCGAAAGCCCGTGGCGCGGGGGACAGCGGGGCGCAGGGCGCTGCCCCAACTGGGGATGGCTCAAGTGCCTGCGCAGCTCTGCAAATGGCAGGTGCCGCCCTCCTCGGTGCTGTCCGTGCGACACAGCCTGCTTCTTGTCATGTGCGCCGGTTCCCAGGGGAGCTGTGGATGCTCCTGTCCCCAGAAGTGTTCAAGGCCAGGCTGGATGGGGCTTTGAGCAACCTGATCTGGTGGAAGGTGTCCCCATGGCAGCAGGGTTGGAACTTGATGGTCTTTAAGGTCCCTTCCAACCCAAACCATTCTATGATTCTGTTCCTTCAACTCTTGATGTGCCACCTTTATCAGTTACTACAGGTTGAACAGGAACAGTATGTAGAGTCTTATCAGTCCAGGGGAGATATGTCTCATGCCACCTCTGGGCATGTTGCATTTCTTCTCTTTGACATCCTCTTCTCCTTGTAAGAGTTTTTCCATGTGAACGCATTCACACAAATCCCCACCGAAGGGCCCTTTATGATGTAAGTTTATCCCATCATCAGAACCTGAAGTAATTTAGTGTCTATGTAATGTTTTCTAAGGAACGGACTCTCTTTCTAGTTTGCAGTTTAGCATTAGTTAAATGCAGTGTGTTACTCTTCTTTCAGCCCGATGGGTAAAATGAAGTGCAGTACTGGTGGTTTATTGCATATACCAAGTTTCAAGCTGAATAAAGCCCCAAAAGAGAAACAGATTTTGAACATTACTTCTAAAAATCAAATTTAGAAGCATCTCCTGAATGAGTGTATATTAACACTGCCTTTATATATTCCTCATACTCTGTAATGAAATGCAGACATTTTATGATGTCAGGATAAAAAGAGTAACAAAAAGGTGAGGAAGTTAAAATGGATTGTTTTCCTTTCCTTTTTTTCGGTTCTGTTTTGAATCTTTGAGGTGCATGTTCTCTAGGACCTACAGTGCTGCCATAAAGGTTGAAATACATTCAGCATTTCTGTTGCTATAGTAAGAAAAAGACTTTAAACTGAAGGCATTGTAACAAAGTGACACTTTCAGCCACTACACAGGGCAGTTGCAACAAGATAGTAACACCTTTGAAGTAGATCACAGTTTTTAACCCCCTCGAAATTTTTTCTCTCTGTCCTTCTTTAAAGACCTTTACACAAATCACAGGTGAGTTTTTGTCCAGTTTTCTTCCTGTGCTTTCCCAATTTCAGAAATTCTTTCTCCTTTCCAAGGCAAGCATCTTTAAAAAAATACTGCCTTCTTATGATGGCACAGGACTGAGCTACCGGGCTGGTAGCACTAATTTCTTTGAGAGGCTTTTCAGGCACAGCCTTTCAGCAAGGCGCTAAGCCTGTAAGGTATTGTCGAGATTATACTAAGAAATGAAATTACTATCTGAAGTGAAATTCAGTTGAACACATTGGCATCCCACTGCATCGCACAAATTTTCCGGTATTCAGCCCTTTTGATCTCATTACTTTTGACAACAAGCACCGCACAAAGCAGTGCTAGTAATCTGGTGATTGTTCATTGCCCTATTCAGTTCTTTCTTTACACTTTCAAAAGTCACAGAACTCCAGTGACCCATCTCAGTTTAACAGAGTTTGTATACTTTGCTTTTGCTGTGACAGTCCCTTTATAGTTGCAACTGCTTGTCACATATATAGTGAACTTACCCACCTGTAGCACCTGTTATGGTTTAGTTTAACATTTGCGGGGGGAGAAGAAAAGAAAACATCACAATGAGCAACTTAATAGGTATTACAGAGATCTGTGTATGCAATGACAGATCAGCTGTACACAATTACAATTGCACCATCTGCTACCTTTCCTGGCAATGTTTTTATCATGTCATCCCTTTGCCCATGAGCTACTTGGTAATAGTCCAGATCTTGCAAGTTGTTTCTACTGCAAAGCAACTTATTTATTTTCAGGAAACAGCCTACTAGTGCCCTGAACACAAGAGAAAGCAGCAGCAGCAGCAGAAGGCAGTTTCTCTGCTTACAGTTCCACGCCTCTTTGCAGTCTCAACTCTTTCCAAGAAGTTCCTGACTGATTTTCTGTACAACCCTCCCCTGCCCTTACAAGTTTTTTTTCTAAACACTATTTTTAAAAATATGCTATACACAATCAGATACTGTACTGGTCTTAAACAGGGTTCACTTTTGGGTGTTAATTACTAGCTCTCCAGTTGTCAAAATGTAGAAAGGAGATAGATTGCTCCATATGCTTAACTGGATGACAAAGTTGTTGGGTATGAATAACAGATTTGCTCCCGTGCTGCAGGGTAGTATTTGCCACTATCAAAAGCTGAGGTATTTTATAGCAGTAGGCCAATAACTATTAAAGCAAAGTCTCACAGGAGCATTATTTTCTCAAGATACTTGATTTAAATTATTTTAAACCCCTAGTGTTGCATTTATTTTGTAAATTATGTAACTTCTTAGAATGTCATGCAAAGCAGAACAAGACCTCTGGAAGAAATTAAAGTATATATACTACAGCAGCAGTTGCACTTACCTGCATTAACCTGAATATACAACACTGAACAAGCTTATTGTTTTCTGCTCTCTGTTTTCTGAAAAGTCATAAATATTACATTTGTGCCTCTTAATAATTGAATAACTGACTTTCATACCACATTTGCTGTGATTTTTCCCATGGTGAACAACAGACTGCCAATATCAATAGTTTGGGAAGCTCCATAGTTAGCTCATTTGAAGCCTATTGCACCTAAATTATTGTGAACAAGTATCCTTAGGAAAATTTAAAACTGCCAGTTCTTCACATCTTTTCTTCTTGTAATACGAATTCTTTCACTTTTTCAAAGGCAGAACAATAGCAGCCGATAACCAAAAAATTTCTAGTCCCATAGTGAAAATGCTTATCTTTTTAATAAGAATATCTGATTTTTACACTACTTTTCCTTTCACTGCCCAACTTTCCTTGCTTTAGTTAGTACAGAAACTGTAACATGTTCCACTTTACACACTTTCCACCAAGTTTAAGACAAGATCATTCTCTCTCCCCACATAAAGACCTGTTAGCATCTGCCAGTTGTTGGATCAAACAGCAGTTGCATGTCATACTCTAGAAAGCAGCAGAAAAACATTCAGTTCCACAGGTGAAAGGGACAGTGGCTTTGAAAATTAACAATACAGCTTGGTGAACAAAGGTGAGGTTCTGAAGACAAAGGATGTTTAGTCATTGATTTTATGACTAAGGCTAGGTTTTAGTAGAGATAGAAAACATACAGAGGCTACAAGCTGTTTATGAAGAATTACCCAATGGAATACAAAAGGCATCCTAGGAAACAAGATGGAGTTGCAATTATTTGCAGAGATTTGTGTAAGACAGGAAAAAAAATCCTTGATTGAAGTTTAGGAGTGCTAGAGGAAAACAAACTATGATAGCTAGCATGAAACAGGCCTTTTGAGACTTATCTCCCAAACTAATTTGTGCAGTTGCCTATGGAGATACCGCTAGAGTTCCCAATGCTCTGAATACCTGAGTTTTCACTCCAGTACTGTTTACCTTAATTTTTATGTTCTGTGGAGACAATCTTATGGTAGTAAATGATAGTAAAAAATCTTTTTATTCTGAACAAATGCTTTTTCTTTTTTCTGTATATTTGTAATGCAAGATCTAAGAGAGCATCAATTATTATTTTAAGAAAATTTTATTCATGTAAGTAATTTTCTATATATATTCCTATAGCTTTATTCATATATGTTGTAGTGTATATATGAAATATCTTGCATTAAAAATCTGTACAAGTTTTCTGTAAGACTGGTTTCTGACTTGTGAGGTTTCCTCTCTGCTTTTCCAGTAAGGTTGAGCATTGTATTTCCTTAGCACACATGTTCTCCATTCATCTCTACACTCTGTGTCTGTTCAATAAACCAGTTGTCTTAAATGTTTTTCCTGACAACAAGTGTGATATTGCACCAGGTAGCAGGGCCATGGGCAGGGTGCTAGAAACAGAGTGGCAATATGCCTTTTTGCTGGGATGGCTAGATTGTGGGGCTGTTCTGTTGAATATCAGAGCACAGAACCAAGAGACCTTAAGGTGACCACTGGATAGAAGAAAGCAAATTGTTTCTAAACCACATGATTCTAAATAAAGAAAAATGCAAATAAAGACTAAGGAAAAATGCAATAAAATAAATTTGTTAATGAATGAAGGATATGTGATACATCACTCTGGAAAGCAAAATCAAATAAAAGACCTTAAAAGATGTGAAGTTTGAGTGTGATATTACTAAAAGTCCTCCAGGCTTGGTGGACTTGGAGAAGAAATCTTATTAAGCATGCATGCTTAGGTTTGAATTCATCTCTCTTGGATAAACGTAACAAGGACTGTGCATGCCATTCTGATCTTCCTCAGTCAGCACAATTCTTGATCATATTCCAGGCTTTATGTAATACCTTTAACTAATTATATCTATATATTTTTTATATATTATACATAGGCTTACATATTATGCATTAGACGTTTATTATTACATATACGTATACAAAAAAGTGCAGCTCACAAATCAGTTGCTGAGAAATTCCACTCAGCCTCTCTCCAGCCTTCCATTATTATGGTCTTCCACTTTTTCTACCTTAAAACTGTTCTACTAACTCCTCTTCCCCAGTTTAACTAATAATTCCTCATGTGGCATAATGACTTCTGGAAAATACATTCTGCATTTTATTCCACCTGTTTTTCTGCTCAGAATTTGAAACTATTATCAAAAGCCCTCTTATTTTTTTCCCCATTCTTATGTACAGATACCGAACTTGCTAATCTCCAGCTACACAGTACTATGTTTGCAGTCTGAACGAGTGGGAACCTACAGAGCTATACGTCACCAGCATTATACGATGTGGGAGTGCTCATGGGGATGCTGGCTGTGGACCACTCAGCACTGCAGTAAATCTGTTCCAGACCTCTGCATCTTGATGAAACCGACAGGCCTCTGCTCCCAGGGCTCCTTAGGGAGAGAGGTTGGTTATCTAGGGAGACAACTGCTCTTGCGTGGTTCAATACCAGCCTTAGCTACAATAGACGCAGAAAACTGTACCCCTGGATCCCTGCTTCTGACTTTGACACAGAACACCAATAGAATGGAATGGAATGGAATGGAATGGAATGGAATGGAATAGAATAGAATGGAATGGAATGGAATGGAATGGAATGGAATGGAATGGAATGGAATGGAATGGAATGGAATAATTTCAGTTGGAAGGGACCCACAACAATCATCTAGTCCAACTGCCTGACAACTTCAGGGCTACCAAAAGCTAAAGCATATTCTTAATGCCTTTTAAACACTGATGGGTTTGGGGCATCAACCACCTCTCTAGAAAGCCTGGTCCAGTGTTTGACCACTGTCTCAGTGAAGAATGCTTCCTAATGTCCAGTCTAAACCTTCCTTGGTGTAGCTTTGAAACATTCCCACACATCCTATCACTGGGTACCAGGGAGAAGAGATCAGCACCTCTTGCCTCTGAACTTGAAATGTGAAGATTCAGATCTTTCCAAATTTGGATTTTAACATTTTCCAGTCTCTCCAACTGGAAAAGATGAAGCTCTTCAGAATTGCTTCCATGTGAAGTATTCTCATTCTGCATCTTTGTTTCCATAAACTTTGTCTTCTTATTCAACACTGAGGCCCAGTAGAGAAAGATGGAGTTTAGAAGCAATTAAGCTAACTGGACCAGATGGGGTGCGTGCAAGGTTACTGGTGGAACCGGCTGAAGCTGTTGTGATACTGCTCTTATTTTTGAAAGGTCATGGTGACTCAGGAGGCTTCTGATAACTGGAGGAAGGAAAACTTCCTGTATGTTAAAGGAGAAGCCGCTGCCTGAGCATTCACACACCATTCAAGGAGTCGCACACACACCACCTGAGTCTTTTACTGCCAGGACCAGGGTCCCTTTGCAGTGAGTGACTCCCATGAGTTGATAGGTACCCCTTTCCACTCCTCACACATGCAAACATTTACTCTTGGGCACACTCCCGTCTTCTTCAGGCTCAACACTAGGTTTCCCATGGCAGAGTCTTAGGCGTCAGATTTTACAAAAATAAGTAATTTAATTGAAAGGTACAGCAGCAGGGTCAGCTAGGGCTGGGTGCCTCTGAAAAGGGAGGGACTTCGAACAAAGAAATCCGTGGGCAATTATACCCTTGCAATCTATACACCCGGCCCTCACGCACTGTTCACGCATTTTTTTAGTCCAATTTTTGTTCTGGGGTCTTCTAACATCTTATCGGATTATTTTCCTGTGTCCAGGTAGGCAGGCTGTTGACGGTTCTGATCTTGTTGATTTGCAGTCTCTGCTAATGGTTGTAGCCTCCCTATCTTCTGGTTTACACTTCTTGTGCACCTGCTATCAGTGGCAGAACATGGAGAACTGAAAAGTTTCAGACTTAGGGAAAACACTAATAAAACATCAGTGTCTTATCAACGTTATTCTTATACTAAAAGACTAAACACAGCACTGTACCAGCTACTAAGATAATTACTAAGAAAATTAACTCTATTTCGGCCTAGAGGCTTCAGCAAATCTAGCTACTCATGCCAAGTAAAGCTGAGCAAACAGCATAAATCACACCATATTATAACACTAAGTAATACATTCTAATTAAAACTTATTTAAGCTAAACAACTAATGTCTTTCAACAATGCACACCTTCAAGAAAGGCAAGAAAGAGGACCCAGAGAAATACAGACCCCTCAAGCCTCGCTTCCTTTCACAGGAAGGATATGGAGCAAATCCTCCTGGCAACCATTTATAAGCACATGAAGAAGAAGGGATTGTGTACAAGCAACTTAGGTGTACCGAGGTCAAGCTACGTCTGACCAGCCTGATAGCACGCGATGAGATGATCGCTTCAGTTGATGAAGGGAGAGCAACAGATGTTATTTACGTTGTCCTGCATCTGGGATGTAACAGCCCATGCTCCGGTGCAGGCTGGGAGTTACTTGTCAAGAAAGCAGCTTTGCAGAAAGGACCTGGTGGACAAATTGAATAGAGAGATTGCATCAGAAAGAGAGCAGGCAGTGGGTCAAGGGAAGTGATGATAGACCACAGCTGGAGTGCTGTGTCCAGTTTTAAGCTCTCCCGTCCAAGAAAAATTGTAACAAACTGGAGTGAACCCTGGTGGAGGCTCACCAAGATGATTAGAGGCTTGGAGCATATGTCATACTGAGAGATCTGTGTTTCTTCACCCTTAAGAAAGGGCTGAAGAGGGAATTTTATTGCTGTCTCAGCTACCTATCAGGAAGATGTAGAGAGAAAGAGACGGACTCTTCTGGAGGTCGCAGTAGGAAAAACAAGCAAATTGCATCCAGGAAAATTCTGACTAGCTACCAGGGGAAAAGTATTCATTGGGAGGGCAGTCAAACCCTAGAACAGAGGTCTGGAAGGGGCTGGGTTATCTCCATCCTTGGAGATATTAAAAACTTGACTAGACAGGCTCCTGAATAACCTGGTCTAATTGTGAAGTTAGCTCTGCTTTGAGCACAGGATTGGACTGGATCACCTCCTAAAGTTTTGTCCAATCTAAATTACTATGTCTCTACATGGGACAATTAAGGGATTTCCTTCAAAAACATTCTACTGCTTCAACCCAATAATATAGGATAGTTGTCTCTGATTCCCTTCCTGGACTTGGCTCAGAACCTCACAATTTTCTCCTTTTACACTTACAAGGGGGAAGGACTTCCTATTTAATAGAACTTACAGAGACCCAAGTTTAAAGTAGCATAAATACTTAAGTGTGCTGAAAGACAATTGAGAGGAACGTAAACACGAAGTGACATTGAATAGTACTTATTTTTTTCCAGTGAAGAAAACTAGGTACCAGTTAAGGAAGTCCAGAAGGGATCTTTAAGCACAAGTAGATGAGTGAAATAGAAATGACCACGAATTTCTGGACAAGGAAAATAGGAACAACATAGAATCATAAAATCACTTAGGTTAAAAGGGACCTTTCAGATCATTTAGTCCAACCATCAACCTAACTCTGACAAAAACACCATATAAGGAAGTCAAAAGCTTGGTAGGTCAAGACTCTCATGGTATGAAACAAGCCGTACACAGCAAAGAGCTAACTGGGATCAGACATCCGAATGAAGCCTGAGAATGGGAGAAGCAAAAAAGGTCAAGTCAGGTTTGTGATTAAACAGAAACGCAGGGAAGTTTGCATGTTCTCCATCAGAAGGATAGCCTCCTTAAAAGCACCAAGTGATTGGATATTATAAAATTGTCTGACTGATTAGATTAAAATGGGAAACAGCTAACACGTGTCTGCCTAGAGAAAAGAGCCTGCCCATTAGCCAAATTAATCCTGACTGGATAGAGACATGGTGTAAAGACACTCCATGTGGGGACACCCAAGGCAGCGCCCGAGAGCATCCAGGCTATGTAGCTCCTGCCAGGTATCCATGCTCCCCAGCATCTGACAAGGAACTCCCTGTTGGAAGGGAAAAGTGAGAATCCTGCCATATCAAATGGTGGGGAGTAGGGTAGCCCATCCCTGGGATAGGGAGATGTGCGTTACTCTAGAAAATCTTGTACATCAAGCTTAAAGGGATGATTGTACTTGCAGTATAAGGGAACTCCTTCACGGTTTTACAAATCTGCTATGCCTCCATTGCCTTTATGTGCTTTTATTAGGATGAATCAAAAGCTGTTGTAGAGTTGAATCGAAATGTTAAAGGTAATGTTAAAAGTAACGTTACAAGTTCAGGGTTTGCATGCCCTGCCCTGCGATGCACAGATTTACTGGGAAATAGAAGAAGGTAAATTAAGTAGCATGTGGCCCCTATTAGTACCAGGCTAATGAAGCGTGTGACAATGCTGAAGCAGCACTGTCCTGTTCAGATCAGCATCCTAACCATGATCTTGAGGACTGGAAAGAAGATTTTATTGTCTTCATTTCTCCTCCAAGGCCCAAATGTAATTCAAGTTTTGTCTTCTTCATAACAAGCATCTGTGAAACTCGCTGGCAAAGTATTGTGTCCAAATTTACATGAAGGATAAGGATCTGCTACTGCTGTTACTCCACCAACACAGTGGAATTGAGACTCCAGACCACTAGAAACCACCCCTTCCATATACTTACTTAGGTTTTGCTACACTGACAGAGGTTACTTGTAATGTTGAGGCTGAGTATCTTCTACTATTTGAGTATTTCTATGTTGAGCATTCCCATGTATCTACACACTGTGGTACCTGGGTTTCAGCTGTGCTTTGAAAGAGTTCTCATTTGAATCAGAAATTGAAGCAGGCAACCTGATCTTCTGGCACTGTCCTTATCGTTTCTTGTCAGACCACTATTTAACCACTATTAGCTCACAAAGATGTTTTCCACCGATAAGTAACTTGTGTTGTTATTGAGATAATTAATTATCAATGCACCGAGGACAAAATGCATTAGAACAATATCTTTAAAATGAACAGCATTCACACAGGCGCACATTAAGAGGAAAATAATGCCTAATAACTAGGCTTGCTGTGGTTACCTGTAGCATAAATCTGTATCAATAAAAATCAAATCAGGTTGTAATTGTCAATGTTTATTACACATTAAGAGCAAGGTACGTTGAGAGAGAGAAATACCCAATACTTTACCTGATACTTTGAACTACTGCACTTAGATTAAATAAATATCACCTAACTTGTCTAGCTGTAGATATCAACATCGCAAACTGAATTTGCTGCCCCATGCTCCTTTTGCAGATTAAGCTCTCACCTTTGTAGAGCTCTTAATCTAGTTTATTTTAGGTATTTTAGCATACGATTAGTTGCCTGAGAAGTACAAAAATCCCTTCCACTGAGTGTAAAGGAGCCTCTACTCACACGTAGAAGTCCATATTTGTTCAGATGAATCCCTCCCAGCTATTAAAGAAGCCAACCAATTTCAGCCTGATTTTGCAATATGAACTCAAGTTGTGAATTATAACTATTGTTTCTATTACAGTGGTGATAACATCAGTAGGGATTACACAAATATGTACAAAAAGATAATGTTCCAAATACATTACTATGATTTCCAGTTTGACAACCTCCCCCATACTTACAGAAGTTACTTGCTTAATGATACAGCACAATCCCAACAAATCTAAAATACTGTTTTGAATACTGCCTCTCAGTAACTATTTAAATTATGTTGCAATTTAAAAAAAAAAAAGTTGAAAAAACAGTGTTATTAATGTTGCACAGTCAGAAGCTTAAAAATGATACAGGTAAGTTCATCTATGAAACTTTAATCTGTCTCTCTCAAGTACAAATACCCAATTACACAAGATTTTTCTCCTATCTCATTTGCAAGGATGCACAATAGTCACAGGAATGAGCACTGCTTGACTATTCCTACTGCCAAAGAACTTAAGTTTAACCTAGAAGTTATACTCTATTGAGTTGTTAGACACGGATCCCTAAGGAACGGAAAATACCTCTTCCTCTTGTCTAAATGTGGAAACAGTTCAGAAGTTGATTTTATCTTTGCTTTTAACAGATACACGCTCATTATGCCCAAATTTTCCCTCTTTAGAAATCTCAGTTTACTGAAATGAACTAAAGTCAAGCCCAGTCTCAAGTTTAAAGAGTTCAAAGGACCAACGTCCCACCACTAACATGTTAGAACTCTTGATCTAAACACAGCCCTCCTTCCCCATGTAAACCCTATGGAGATACAGCAAATCTGGTGTATGTATAGAAACTGCACTAATAATTTCAAATAAGTAAAAAATTCACAAGCATTGTACTGGTAGTTGTTTTACAGACTCCTCCTAGTTCCATGAGGGACTAAATTAAATGTTTAACTTGATTTGGATACTAATCTGTGTTATATCAGTATTTACATAAGCCTGCTATACTGCCAAGTTACAGACTTTTTGTAGGTTTTGTCTTCGTAATGGTTCCTAAAGTCTAGCCCAT
This sequence comes from Rhinoptilus africanus, assembly GCA_013400135.1. Taxonomy (NCBI): domain Eukaryota; kingdom Metazoa; phylum Chordata; class Aves; order Charadriiformes; family Glareolidae; genus Rhinoptilus; species Rhinoptilus africanus. The sequence continues at coordinate 119,729 of VXBO01010759.1, read as the reverse complement.
CTTGGCAATAGAAACATTGATGACTTTGGATGTCATCCCAGAAGAAAAGGCCTTGTTTCCTCAGCCAAAGGAAGCTGTATTCCTTTAATCAAAATACCCTCTGAACCAAGTTTAACTTTCAAAAGAAAGCTGAACTAATTAAAGAGTTTATTTTACTTTATGGACTAAGCTAAAATGATAGTTTCAGATTTTTAAGTGATACTGAATTTTAAAGTGCTCTTTATAATGAGACTATACTTTTCCAAAACCAATCCTTCAGAAATCCCATTGAAGCCTATGTCATACGTAGCGTCCCACCTCCCCATTCAGAAAGGCAAAATGTGTTTTAACCATAGCTTAACTTTAGGAAGCCATGGGCCCAAGCTTATGATCATCAGTAAGAACAGCACCTCAGCTGGCTACTAAGAGCATCTTCCAGCTCTCATCAGGAAGTTTGGTCACCACTCTGGAAACTCAAACACAGGCTTTAACTCACATAATTTTTGGGATATCTTCTGTTTGGACATCGCTTCAGTCTGGACAATGAAGCATGGTGTCATACTATTTTGTAATTAAACTCTAATGCTGCTGATCCAAGCTTTACAGATGCATACACTGTTCTGCATTTACTGCAAAGAGTTTCAAGAACACTAAGCAAGTTCCCCTAAGCACTGAGGAAAGGGAAGTCACAAGCTACATAAAGAAATACTGTACTTTATACTATTAATTTTTGTCCACATTTATTTATGAGTAAAACAAACAGCAAAGGGGACATTCAGGCCCAGATTTAAAAAAGAAAACGGATGCCTGGATAGATTCTGAATTTAGGCACCTCAAGATTGCTGACAAAGTACACAAAAATTTAAGTGAAAGTCATGAGCGTTTCAGCAAACTTCGTAAGTGCATTTCAGTATTTATTTAGATGTTTAAGCTCTCGCACTAGATTTTACAAGCTGGTGAACACTGGCAAAATTATTTCTCCCACAGAACTATAACCACACATTCCCAAGACAGTATAAATATATGGTTGAACTAACATTAATACACATCACCATTTTATCAATTACATAATAAAACAAATTATCAAGTATCCAAATATTAAGTTATGCAGCTTGAAAGGCATACAAAATATTACAGAGGTCTGCCCAAGTCATAGCAGAAACTCAAGGAGGAAAAACAAAAGAAAAGAAAAATCACACTTTCAACAAAGCAATAGTTGGTAAACAACTTTCAATAGGTACAGTAAAAGAAACTACAAGATTTTTTCAGAAATTTTCTGATTAAGAATTTTTAGCTACAATAACAAAGCATTTCTACGTTTTAAAAAAATATTTACTAAAGTAAAGGGCATATTCTATACTTCCTGCACAAGACAAAGGCAACATTTTACTAGAAATATTAAATAGCCCCTCCCAACCTTTTCAGGCCCTCTGTTTAGTTGCACATGAAGTGCCAACATTAATTTTACTGTAAGGCTTTTTGTCTGGAGACATTAAAGACTTGTGTGCTTCTGTACAATTTAAAATATTTTCTACATGAGTAACCAGAGTAATGATTTGTAAAATGGAGAGGTTCAGATAACAGAAAGTACAGACACTGGGGTAAAAAGTTGCTGTAATTCATAGTATTAAAAAGACAAACTGTGCAAATCCTGATAATTCTAGTGCGATTGTGGGAGACAAAACATACAGTGAGCAGGCAAGACTACTTTAGAGGCCATATTCTTCAATATTGAAATGACTGTAGAAAAAAAGATAGTAAGGTCCAGATAAAGCTGGTAGTTCTGACATCATCAGAACTATACTCACTTACAAGGAAAAACATGTAGCTGATATGCTGGGTATTTTGGCACCTAATCTCTCTACAGATTGATTTATTTTAGTACCCCGATTTTTAGTAGTTGAAACTACGTGGGTAAGACTCAATGGCATGAATAAGGATATTTAAATTGGTAATTAATGAACAAGGAGACACCTCAGAAATAGGGTACAGCAAAAACATTTACTGGGGCTCCAAACAGATGGATATTTATCTAAACATAAAAGTTGCATTTCTACTAAGCCTTTAGCCTATTAAATGCTCCTAGGGAAGCATCCTTTACTACTAAAACAAATATCAGACTTATGTCTTTGACATGCAGTCTGCTTAATTCTGGTTTCCATCCTTTACTCCCAAAGAAGTACTATAGGCTATCGAGCTTTACTGAATACAACAATTATTTCGGTGACCATTGGAGTCTTTAAAGCGCAGACGCATCTTGGGGCGGTATTTCTCCAAGTACAGAAGTTGCTTGCTGTTAAAAGCTCCACGTCGCTTCCTAGATGAAGGAAAAAATATTTTAAACAGAACATGAATCTGCTGCCCAGTGAAATAATATCATCATCCAGAGAAAAATATTTTTAGGTCACTTAAAAAGCCCCCACCATTAAGTCAAGACTGTAACCAAAATAAGGATAATTAAAAGTTAAGTGCCAGGGAAGAGGGTGGCAGCTTCCTTTCACAAATACCTCATCGGATCACATGTTCAAAGGAGTACATAGCAATTTAGACAAAGTTTTAGCCTCCGATATACACAAGCCAAAGATCTTACATTAAGATCTTTAGAAGAAAGTTTAAAAGCAAGCTATAAAGCAGAGGTGAGATAGTCTCCTTAAGAAAGCTGAAGATATTGTCTCTTAAAATAATTATGAAGAAAACTAAAATATTAAGAACGAACATAAACATTACAACTCCCCATGATAAGAAGTTCAACAGAAATCGAGCTGTCTTGGTTTTCTCAAACCAGAAGCATGTGAAGGAACAGTACATTTTTGTTGAGTGTTTAGAATATGTACCAGGCTTCGTATTTCTCACTTTATATACACCAGCCTGTTAATATATACAAGCTGAATTTAATTTCTTAAAGGCTTGGCAATTATACAAGAAGTATTCTGGTATTCTCACACCCACTGCAGCTTCTTTAAATATAGTTGAAACCTGCAAAATTAAGGCATTGAGACTAAAATTGTTCTCATGCAACTTACATTTATAAAGAAAGCCAAGGAACTATTTTTCTTTGGTAGGCTACCAGAAAAGGCTAGGAGGAATTGTTTAGCACACTTGGATCTAATACAGAAGAAAGGATCCACAAAGGTAGTTAGTTTGTTTGGGGTTTTTTTTGTTTTTGTTTTGTTTTTTTTTAAACTTGCTCAAATAGTAACGTAGTCATTCTGGTTTCCACAGGAACAGAAAATATCCATCATACAGGCCAAGTCCTACAACACTGATTATATGCAGTACGCGTGTTAAAAAGTTCAGATGTACTTAATGTCTTTTTTTTTTTAAGGTAATAACAGCATTCCGAATTTCCTTTAG
>VXBO01010759.1:51421-91633 GCA_013400135.1 Rhinoptilus africanus | reverse complement strand
GCAGATTCACAGGGTGGTTGAGGTTGGAATGGAGCTCTGGAGGTCATCTTGCTCAAGCAGGGCCATTTAGAGCTGTCTGCCCAGATCCATGTCCAGACGGCTTTTAACTATCTCCATGGATATCTCAAGAACCTCTCTGGGCAAGCTGTGACAGTGCTCAGTCACCCTCACAGTAAAAAAGTATTTCCTGATGTTTGGATGGAACCTCCTGTGTTTTCAGTTTGTGCCCTTTGCCTCTGGTCCTGTCACTGGGCACCACTGGAAAGACCCTGGCTCCATTTTCTTTACACCCTCCCTTCAGATATCTGTATATATTGATGAGATCCCTCTGAGCCTTCTCTGGGCTGAACAGTCCCAGCTCTCTCAGTCTGTCCTCATATGAGAGATGCTCCAGTCCCTGAACTGTCATTTGTCTCCTTATCCATCCCCAGGCAGTGCTCCATGGACTCCAACTGCTCTCTCAGTTAAAGGGCAATTCCCCCTCGTCTTCCTAGCCTGTCCTTCATAAAAAGTTCATCTCCTTCCGTTCTGTTTGCCTCTGTAGTATTCAAATGCCCGATTTTTTAAACTGGTGAAATTGTAGGATTGGCAACAAATATAAGACTATTTAACAGCACACAGCTTCTGATATTAAATTCTGGTATTTCCACATCTGTCTAATTATAGTCCTATTTCTAGCACTCCTTGGCTTTGTGTTAGTACTTATTCATGCTAGACTGTACACAGTGAGTCAAACTGTGTGTGATATTATAAATTAGTGGCCATAAATATTAAAAAGATTTTTCCCTTTTAACTGTAATAGTAGATAATGTCTCAAGCAAAAATAAATCTAAAAGTAAAGGGAAAATTCTAAAATTACATTGTAATACCTTGAATGCTTCTAATATTTACTGTCCTACAGCATTTAATAGAGTGATATGCAAACAATAACCATAATTTTGCATTAGAAGACTCCCCAACAACTTGCGATAGGAAGAAAATAAACCACCTTTTTGTTCTGTTGAAACTGTAGAATTTGTATGGGGTTGGGTGTCATGCCAAAAGTGATACTCCTAGTCCTGCCAATCTAGAGTAACATGGACTCTCCTTACCAATGACTTTAGCGTATCACTCATCTGCAAAAACTACCCCATCAATACCTAAAACTGTGCTAGGTGTCTGGCTTAGTTCTGAGTCAGAGGAAAGCGTATCTTCTGAGTCATCAGTGTCTGTTCCCATACTCTGCCTGCTGTTTTACTTTGAGTTGCGCTACATGACAAGCAGGCCTTAATCCACTTATCTTGTGAAAACCAATAGAATTACAGCACAATCAAATAGGACTATTGATAAATGTATTCAGTCAGTTGACACAATTGATCTACTATTCCGCAGGACATGATTTTTCTACCTTTCTTCTGCAAGATTTCAATGCATTCTCTTAACTCATCATCATTAAGCAGTGATACTCTATTTAGAGTATGAAGTTAAAATGACAGGTAGAGTACTTGCAAGCCCTAAGAAGGCACGTCCATATTTCAGATTATGCAGTTGAATCCAAAATTCTTATATTTTGAATGAACTTGTAATCTGTAAACCTGTGGGAGAAATTTCTGCTTTTGCTAAGATTAAAACCAGTCTGATTCCTTATGAAGGACAGAGGATCAGAAAAAAACAAGAGTTAGATGAGAACCTCAGGAAGTCACCCAGTCCATTTTCCTGTCCAAAGAGTTAGGGATCAGTGCATGTCACTCTGACAGATGCTTTTCTAATCTGTCCTGACTGTGCTCCAATATTTGGATACTACAACGTCTTAGATATCTGTTTTAGTTCTTTATCATCCTTACCTTGAAAACAGTTAGAAACCATAAGGAAAAGAAACCATCATAATTTCTTTTTTAAAGCATTAAAAGGTGCATTTGACCTGAAATTATTTATGCACTGTTAAGAAAAACAAAATAAACGAAGGGCCTCACATGGTTTTCAAATACAATTATGTTGCGCTATTGGCCTAATACTGCAGGCTCAGGGCACTTTAATCCTCCCTTCCATCTTCTGGGATTTGAGCCTGCATCTCTCAGAAGACTCCCTTAATCCTCAGACTGTACCATGTTTTCAGTATATCGTGAGTGACCAGGGGCCTCTCGATCTCTCCTGTTACTCTTCTGCTCTCTAGCAAGATGTAAAAACCTGTGCTGAAACACATATGCCATACCTATTAGTTAAGCGTCTACCTTCTTACTCTTTTGTCTCTAACTCACTGGTAATTTGTGCTTTATATCCATAGTGGAACAATATTATCGGTGGTCCATGATGGTCCAGGATAGACCAGTGATTAAAGAAACAGGATTTTAAGTTAGGTCTCTCTGTTTCTGGATAATGATTTAAACAGAAGGCTCAAACATTCCAGGGTAGTGCATTAACAACTAGTAATTTATTTCTTATTGCTGGATTTAAAAGAGCAAGGAGGTATAGTGTATTTCAAACGTATTTTAAGCAATTCAGCATAATATAAGACTGAACTGCCAAAGACTGGCAATGAGATTAGTGTCCATTTAGAAGGGACAAATGCCTACACTGTAGGGTTAATGAAGCTCTGTGCTGTGAATATACTTGTCCTGAACTATGGACATAACTTTAGCTAAAGTGACAGGAAAAAAAGAGGAATTTGGACTCTGGTTACTGCCTTCTGGTGGGGCATTCAGATTAACTGAATCCTTGTCTTCTGCTGCTTATCTAAATGGTACGATAGCTCAGTCTTTAAACATCAATTTAAAAATATGATTTCAAACATACATGGTGTTGAAATAAAAGATTTCAGGTATGCTTTTGAACAAAGAGTTTGCATTTTTCAAGCCTTTTAACATGAAATACAGACCTTAGGAAGCATCATTTTCCACACATTTTGATGCCTGTAATAAATTATGTTAGTTGATTAGTCATGTCTGAGATCTCCTTGTAATTTGTGAAGGAGGTCCAATAATCCAAAATAAAGTTTACTTTCTTTAAGTAAACAGTTTTTCAGCCTACTGGGAAAAATATATGGTAACTTCTGATTTTTGTATTAAGGCCTTTCTAAATTTGACATAGAATTTAAAAAAGTTTAAGTATTAATAGGTAAATTAATGTTTTTAATTGCTCTTTGTCAAAGTTCTTCTGCTGGACTAAACAGTGTAAGGAAGACTTTGCTAGTGCCCTCCTTTCTGTTGGTAGTAGTTAGTTTGTCTGGTTAAAAACAGAGGCTTGCTGCATAGGTGCCTTGGTTTTCAATGAATATTCCTCTCACTTATAATGGCTAAAACTGATNCATACTGTTTTAATTGTTGCTAAGTGATGTTTACTTAGTCAAGGACTAAGTAAAGAAAAAGTCCTTAGTCAAAGACTTTTTCAGCTTCCTATGGAAGCTGAGAAGGAGCATTGACAGGAAGAACTGGCCAAAGGAATATTCCACACCATAGAGGTCATGCTCAATATATAAATGGGGGTTGGCTAGGGGGCAGGAATCTGTGCTCACTGTTTGGGATGGGCTGGGCAACCAGTCATAGGGTGGTGAGAGCAACTTGTGCTGTATTCCTTTACCCTCATCGTTGTTGTTATTTTTCTTTTTCTGTTACTGTTGTATTCAACTGTCTTTATTTCAACCCACAAGGTTTTTTTCCTTTCCTCTCCTTTTCTCACTCTTTCTCCTAACCTGCTGGGGGACTGGGGGAGTTGAGTGAGCAAGGGTCTGCATGATCCTGGTTGCTGGCTGAGATTAAACCACGACATATTCGCATTTACTGTTGCGAGGTCTGAGATGTCTGCTTCAGCCCTGCATTCTTCTGTGCTGAGTTACATTGCTAATAATGGGGTTATTTATGAAAGTAAACCAGATTTGCTAAGTAGGGAAAAAAGAGGAAATCCAATATAGCAATAATTTCCTTGCAGTCTTAGATATGGATGACGTGGCCCCCTCCAAAAGCAGATTTTTTCAGTTTGGGTTTTCTCACTCAGAAGGAGGACAATGGAAGGAACCTAATAACTTCACAGCACTTCAGACACAGCTTTAATAGTTTTATACAGCAAATAATGGACTATCTGCTTAAATCATTGCTGGACTTCTGTAGGTTTAGCTTTCTTCTGAAATTAAGCAAACCCAGTTCCTTCAGTCTTTTGCCTCCAGAGTACATATCCTGCTCCAGTTTGTCCAACCCCTTTCTTGAAGTTCAGTGCCTGAAACGGGATGCAGTACTCAATCCAACCATCTCTCTGTGTCTGTGGGAGTAGAAATGCTACTTCATATTGCATTGTCTGCAACAGTGTTGTTTATGCATCCCACTATGGCTTATTTTTTCACAATAGCAAGACAGTGTTGATTCAGCTTGGCTTATGAACCACAGTGACTCACGGATTCTTTTTTAAAGAAATTCTGCCTAGTAATCTTGCAGTTGTACTTTTGGTAAACCCTAAACAGAATAATATTTTGAACTTGTCTTCTTTTTTATTACATGGATCTTTTCTACAGTGGCTTCAAGCATCTGAATTCTAATTCTGTCATTCAGTCTGCTTATGTACTCTCCAAAACCTAATATAAAATACATCTGTAATAAATTACTCTTTTATTTGATAATCTACTTTACTGATTACCCATTATTGAGTAGTATCAGTTGTAAGGAAAATTTTTGTGGTTTCATACTCAGTCATCCCTGCCTGTGGACAATGAACTATTAACTTTAAATTTTCTTTAAAAATTGTTAAAATAGTTTCCCAAGTGCTTTTGCACCCATCTTCCTTTGGTTTCATCAAGATATTCTTCTTTGATTGCTTGAAATAGTCTCGTGGAAGTATCAAAAAGCTTTTTGCAAGGTAATTAATATATATGGTCTTTTCTGCTTCTCTCCTGTCCACAAGGCCTATTGCCTGGTTTAGAGGGAGATTTAAATTGGTTTAACGCAAGGGATTCCCCTCTTCGGCTATCCATCAAAGACCTTCAAATTGTTTGGTTGTTTATTGCAGTATTTTTCTGAGAATTGCAGTTGGCTGACTAGTTTGTAAGTTCCTAATTCCCTCTCTGCCTCCTTTTAAAATGTGTTAAAATTCTTTCTGGAACCTTATTTACAGCCTACAGCTAGTGTGTCAATTAGAAAAGTCTCTAGAAAATAGAAAACATGAGTTTGAGGTTGAAGACAAATTTTAAACCCAAGGCAGTCCTTCACTTAGCAGCGTGTTAACCTCAAGGCAGCTATGCGGAAACCATTCCATTGTAGTCTAGAAGGAAAAAAATAAATCCGGATCCAGCCTACTCTCAAGCAAGAATTCATGACTGTGGATCACGAGTGGACAGGAATGCTTCACTCTTGTCTGGCATTACATGCAGCATTTCCAGAGAGGATGGATTTCAGACATGTCGCTATCCCGGGATTTTTTATTGTCTGGGCAGCAGGGTATCAAATGTTTGTGTTGTCGTTCTAAGTCACTTTCATACTGCTGTGTGCTATGTATGTCGTCTGGGTGCCAAATCCTCGGTTTTGAAACCTACTCCTGGGACCAAGTGTTTAAGTATTTTATTGTGTCTCTTTTCAGATCTTCTTTTAGTAGAGGATGTGATGTGATTTTAGGCTAAGGGTTTCCAGCTGAAAATACCAGGGGCGGGGAGGGCATAGGAACAAACTATTTTGGAAAGACAGATGCTGTTCAGTCTTGGGAGCAGACCTGACAGACACTATGTTGAGCTTTCTGAGGGAAGAACTGTCTGACTATAGGCTTACTGGATTTTGCTGCCTTTTTGCAAGGTTAATAGCATCTCTCTAAAAAAAAAAGTCAAAGAGGAAAAAGAGTACATGTGTAAGGCAATTCCCTTGCGAGGGGAAACATCTCTTTCAAAAACTCCCAAAGCTCCCAATATGCAGTTTGGCAGAAGTCCACCATTTTTCTATTGGGATTTTTAAGATCATTGCTTCCTATACAAATTGTTCTTTGTCCCACAGACCTTGGCCAGACAAAGACTAATTTGATAGCGCCTTTCCTCAGGCAGGCTAGATCACATGGGCTGCGGGCCAACGGCTATGGCTGGTAGGTCTTCTTTGTACTCCTGCTGCCTTTGAGTGCTTTGGGTACCTCCTAATTGCCACAGTGACATTATGTGTGCCTTTGCCCTCATCCCACCAAACTTTCTCTCCCTATGTCAGTGCCTGGCAGAAATGTTGCTTGAAGAAATGTGAAGGAGTGGTAGTGTGGAAAAAAACACAAGGAAATTTTTTTTTTAATCTCAGCTATTCTTTTGATCAACCTACCATTACTGGGCTCCAATTCAGTATTTTTTTATGAATTATTTCCACAAAATCACGAGGAAGAGAAAAAGGACATAGTTCACTTCTAAAGCACACTGGGCACTCAAGTGCTTTTACTCAGTTCACTGCAGCAGTACAAAGAATAATTAGACCCCAGCAAAAAGGTAGGTTGTTTCCCATTACTGGTTCCTTCCATCTTGTTTGCAACCTGTTTTTGCACAGAGCAACAAAGCTATTTATAAACTGCAAGTGGGAGCTGAGAATAGGAAGAGCTTTGTGTTCATATAATGACAGAGTCAGGAGAGCAATACTTTAGCTAAATTGGGATGGCCTCTACAAAGCCCTATGCTTATGATTGTAATACTGCTGGTATTTTGCAGACTGAAGTCTCCAGACACAGGCCTAGCTTCATGTGATTTGTCTCTTCTTACATATAAAAATTGACCAAGTTATGCTAAAAAACCATTTTCTTGAGTAAAGCTTTTTAGCCTTTAGTTTTAGCTATATGAAATTAGTCAATAGGACAGGCTGTTCCCCCGAAAATACAAGCAGTTTTCCAGAGAAGGCCAAAAGGTGGTTGTTAGAATACTGAGTTATTTTGAGGAGAGAACAGGGACGTTAAGTGGGACAAGTAGATACATTAACGGAAAAAACATTTCTTCCAAAGACCTTGCAATGGTAGAAAATGGAGTACAGTTCTAGCAGGTCTGCATGTGCCTGCAAATGAACATCTTGGACATTATTTTGCTGTTTCTCCATTCTTTTGTTCTAGGTAAGAAGAAGACACCGCACAAGGGAGTAGGGAACCTCAGATTTCCAATTTTACTTACTCTTTACAAGACAGGTATTATTCCAAAGTTTTCTAGAATAAAATTCTTCTCTAGCTCATTTTCCACTAAGAGCTATGGTGTTTGATTTGGAGCTATTTCATCTGGAATTATTACCTGGCAAATGCTGGCTTCTAACAAATAATGAAAAAAAAAAAAAAAAAAGCTTTTTTCACCTGCTTTGGATGCACTTGGGTAAAATGCTGTAGAAATACCCGCTAGAAGTAGATTGACTTGGTGTCAATTTGAGCTCCTACCAAACTATTAGATTCTATTACTGGAACAGAAACCTGCAACCCAGTGTACCACCTGCTTTTACCAAAGAGATGTTACAGAAATATATAAGAAAAGATGTACATTTTTCTAAAGATTTTTTTTTTTAATCGGTCAAAACTCTTCTTCAGATTTGGCAAGATACGTGCCTCTCATTTGAACATAGCAACAAAATAACTGAAGAGCATGTTTGATTCCCTTTTTAAAATTACAGGAAAGGAGTTTGCAGTTTTGATTTACAACCTTCTGGAACTGGAATTAAAAGCAAGGCATTGCTGCTCAGTTCATGGGTAAAATACCTTTTAAACCTACTGTTCTTATTAATTCAACACAAATGTGTTCAGAGGCAATGGGAAATGAGTCAGCACCAGCATTATTACTGTTTTTAACACTCATGTGGATATGACTAGGAAAATACAGTTAAGAAAATGATAGCTTCTGAATTTCTGCAAAAGGACATTTAAGAATAATGGGACTTATACAGCACTTTTAAAATGTAAAACAAGTACAGACAACTCCCATTTAATAATTGCCAATCACCTTGTGTCACTGTCTCGCGATTTGGAGATCTGAGACAAGAAAGGCAAAAGGAGATGCTCAGTTCAGCTGTCCAGCTTGTTAAATAATAGAATAGAAAAGTAGAACAATGACATGAAGTTAAAGAAAAAGTGGGTAAAATTCCTTGTACTCTTATATAATTACAAAACAAACCCAATGATGTTGCTATCCGATAATTGCAAGGAAATAATAGAAATTTACAAATATTGATATTCACAGAGAACTGCTTTTACTCCAAAATATGTTTAAAGTAAGGTTGTTAATTGTTAATATTGCTAATATTTCATTAATAGGGGAAAAGGCTAGATTAATTAACTCACTTTCTAAATAAGATATTTTAATTGCTGTGGTTTTACTAAAAGAAACAACTGTCTATGTGTATAAAAATGCCTTGTTGAAACTTAACATCTTTATTCTTTGGTAAAGGGAATTCTGCTCTATTATTTAACATGCTGAAGCTACAAATAAAGTATTCTAACAGCTCAGCAATTTTTTAATGTATTTATGCTGTTTACATACTTAAATACTAATGTAGGTCAGCTATCTGTAGCAAAGACCTCCTAAACCTTTGTTAGTGGCTGGAAAAGCCTAGAATCCACATATACCTACTCTTTGGTCTCCGAATTCAAATGCAAGTCTTCCTACCGGCCTTTAGGGGCACCAAAGTGAAGGACTGACAGTTTATGGATTTGTTGACCAAGTTAGCTTAAAGTTAACTTTCACGTTCCATGTGCTTGTACATGTATTGTATTCCTCTTCCTTACTACTATGTAAAGGTCTCCACGCCTCTGGATAAGGCTGAGGAAGAATCATTTGTATGCTGAGGGAAAAGCAAATGCTGATGTATTTTAAGACCAGTATAATATTAATAAATTGTTGAGTAACTGAAGGAGTAGACTATGCATGCTAGGTCCCTGAATTAATTGTGAAGAGTCAAAGGAGACCGTGCAGATAATCCAGTGAAGATTTTCCCTTGAGGTTAAAGCTAACTGAGACAGGACCTTAGAATTTCAGTCAGTGAAAGGCAAATAGGGAATGATTATTAAAAAAAAGAGAAGAATGGGGCAGGAATCTCTTAGAAAATACATTTCTGAAGTTTGTGGTTTAGAAGCACATCCTACAAGTGTACATTACCCATGAGCTGAGTTCATCAAACGCTCTTAACAATCATGCTCACTTATGTATGTCGCTGTTAGTTCTGTACTATGTTTAAGTACCTTCACATTAATGAAAGTTATAAGACAGGTGTGTTGTTACTAAAACTCTTGCTTTTTTCTGTTGTTGGTGTCTTCTAATTGTTTGGCTAAATCATTAACGTATGATAGAAAAATAAATGCTACTCTACTCACTGATCACACCTCGGATATTCAAAGGGCTCAGAAGGAGCCTACTCCTCCCATTTTTTCAGTCATCTTTGAATAGCCTTGTTTTTATGACTGAACCACTGATTTTAAGACGTCAATTCCTTAGCAGATCTAAATCTTACAGCAATTCCTTGTTTGTTATGGACTTGTTCCATATCCCTTGATAACTTATTAATTTTTATCATGTGGTTTGAAAGTGGCAAGATTTGAGGATAATTTAATAGGGAACAACTAATGTAAATAAATGGATATGTATACAAACTCAAATTATCTTAACATAAACAAAATTCCATAATGAAATATACAGTATTTTTAGTAGAGTATTAGTGAAGGCAGGAGAAGTCTTTCTTTTTGATTTTTCAAGTCCAAGTCACTCTGTGAGAGGGAAATTGTGTCAGTGCTTCAAAAGTCTTAGTCTGAACTACCTGCTTTCATATATACAAAGGGAATAAGTAAATACTAATGCATTTGTACTTACATAGCTGGCACTAGTTCCTTAGTACCAATCAGTTTGAGTAATCTCAGCGAAACTCATCATCAATTTATAATCAATTTTGTATTGTCATTATGTAAATCAGGAGAAGTTAAGAAAGCACGTGGCAAATTCCATTCTCACCATCTTTTGGAAACTGCAGGGATGACACAAAGGTTCTTTAAAACTTGTGTTTAAGGCTTAATTAATTCTTCATGTCCATCCTGTCTACTTAGCTTTTTTTGGTATTTTACAAAACTGATGGCAGCTGTTTGGAGTTGTAAATATTATTACAGTTACTTGAAGGAATCACAATCATTGTCTGATTCAGATATGGAATAGTAGAATGTACGGGAGGAACAGTTTTTACATCATATTGTGACAAAATGAAACAGTTTGAATCTCTGGAGGAAGGTTTGGAAGGGTACAGGCAGGTTAGAAATGGGATCAAGTCAGGCCTGCAACAGCATGTCTAGCAGTTAGATTGAATTTATAGACAACAATGCTGACTGCATGGTCCTGCTGTCTTTCAGTATATTTCAAAAGCTCCTGTAATTTTTATCTTGTGGGAATTCTGATGAAGCATGTTGAAGGAGACAAGATAGAACATTTTTGTTATGCTGCTTGAAATGTTAGATGCAAACTCTCTTCTGACTGTAATGCAAATTGTCCTCTGTGTATTTTGTAGGAAAGCTTAAAACATATTGCCAGTGTTGATGTAACATGGGAACCACAATGCTGTGTACAGTTAACTGAATTTTCCCTTTCATTAAGTGTGAGGTTGTATTTAGGCTGTAATGTTCAAAAGCTGTTCTTTTATATGAAGTTTGGTTCCCTAGCAGCTTGCTATGTCTAATTAACACCTACATATGTATTTGAATCCTATCTTAAAACCTATAATTTGTAGGACCTTCCCATAATTTTTATCTTGTAAAAGCTCCAGTGGATAAAACAAGTTTAGTGTCTATCTTAGTCATACTGCATTGCTTAGAATGGTGACTGTGATTTCATATGTTTTTTGTACACAGGATTCTGTTTCTGACTGGGATTTGGGGATGCTTCTAACATACCTATTGTATTTGGTATACCCAATTATCCTGAAGTCAGGATTCATCAAAAGTTTTATATCTACTTACATTTGTGATCCTTAAACTTACTGAAATACGGATAGTATGCAGACTTAACTTTGATATATCAGACCAAAGGCTGTGGTTATTCTTTTGTATGATTTTCTCCTGCATGCTTTTAGTTTGTCTCTAGTTTATCACTGAGATAAAGGACTTCTGCTTTGTGAAATTGATTTGTTATGGTGAATTTCTCCTGCTGCTATTTTAATCTTTGTTGATCTGGATTTATAGTGACCTCTCTTAGAGAAATTGTTTTGTATAACCTTTTTTTTTTTTTTTTCCTCCTTAGGATTGAAATGATTGCTTCAGCTAGATCCCTGAGGGGTTTTTTTGTTTAGTTTTCATCTTCAGGATTATTTCTGGTTTACATTAGTTGGGATGCTCTTTTCTTGGTGACCTACTTGGCTGTCAAAATGCCCAGACTCAGTCTTTTTGGCCATGTTCTTTTTAAAAAGGCTGTTTCTATAAATCTGCCTGCTTAAACAGCATGCAAACAAAACACCAGTTCAAGTTTTCTTTCTGATGAAGTGCAAAATTTGCTACAGCATCTGTTACTTTTGGTGTTTTTCCGTATTGGGTTTCAACATGGTATTGGAGTGAATGTATAGACATGTTGTCTTTTCTATCAACTCTAAGCTAGGGATACTACAATTTCCATTTTATTCAAATTCAAGCCAAAATGTCAAGCTGTGACTTTCCTTGGACAGTATTTATGTAGATATGGCACTTTCTTACCAAGTAAATCCATTCCTTTATTAACTGAGAGCTACACCTGCAAAAGTAAGCCAGTGACAAAACAAAAGTAGAAAATACATCCCTTTCACATCTCTAGATTTAACATCAAGGACATATTTATATATAGATTGATTTTAGCTGGCAACAGTTAAAAATGTTATTAAGTGTATTGATACGTAGCACAAGCTTAAATTTCTAACTTTCCTCAAAGTTGAATAATGCTGAACCAAACTGGTCAGCCGAGGTGAAACAGGGCAAGAAATAGTAAACCGTGATCTATTCTGCTGTTCACTTACCTGATTTCATAGCCTGTCAGCAAAAATCTGGGAGTTAATCTCTTCTCCATTAGTGTACCGGTCAATTATTTTTCATTATGGTCAGCAACTGAAAGATTAAAATGTTTATAAACAGAGGTCTGTGCTCAGGTAGCACAACTCCACAGCACTGAGCATGTGGCAGAGCAATGAGGGACAGTGTCTCTGCAGTGACTCCACAGCTCTCACGAGAGTCACAAACATGCAAGGCAGGGCATGCAGCGAGAAAAGAAACTGTAGAAGCAAATTACAGTCGGTAGTAATTAATAACAATTATAAGGAGAAACAACTGTGGCAATCAGAAGTAAGTCCTTTTCTCTTCAGAGGCTGTGGAATTTGCCATGAACTACAGAGTTGAAGTGCTGCTGCAGCAAAATTCACTCTTTCAAAGACTACAGACATATGCATAAACATAAAAATGTGAGTAAGGTTGAGAAACCAAGCACTAAAAAGCTTGTTAAGTGCCAGAATGAAAAATGCCTCTGCAATCTTAATTTGGCATCTAAGTGCCTATGTATTATGATATAAAAGCGCATATTTAAAATATTGCCTAATTCATTACAGCTGACAGTGTAAATTCTATTTAAATTCTTCTCTGAATCCTTACCTTCTTCAGAGATTTTTCTATGAAATGTGTCACTTCTGTCTGAAATCACCACAAAAATTCATTAATTTATTATCACAATGCCCATGTGAAATAATGGAATATTTTATCCCTATTTGATTTGTAGGAAGCTGAAGTATGGAGGGGTGTAGGTCAAAGGGATCCATTAATTTCATGTGTCTAACTGAGAAGGCTGAGGCCTCATTTTTCAAATAAGGTAGTATTTTTAGCAATTCATATGTCTAGAGCAGAGGTCCCTCTGACAACTGTTACAGCCTGAGTGCTTAATACTTAAAAAATTAGACTATGTGACTGCAGTTTTCACTTCTTATACCAGAAGCTCTCTGAGGCTGAGCAGCTGGGGACAGCCAGGAAAGGGAAAAATTTCCAAAACTCCGTCTGTGAGCTCAGTCATTCACTTTATGGAGATGGTGCAGGAACAGCCTACTTACCATTACAACCCTTGCAAAGCTTTAGTGTGTTCCGTGAGTGTGGAGTTTCTAAGGATTTTAACTGTTGTGTCTCACAGGTTGCTATGGGTATGCGTGAGTGGCACATTAAAGCTTTATCATGTGGCCATTTAAGATGGTATTTCACAGGGATGGTGACAGGTCCAACCTTGAAATGTCCATATTTGCTCAAGTTCAAAATCATGGCACAAAGTATGGAGAAAGGAAATATGGGGAGAGTGAGATGGGGCTAAAATATTGTCAAGAAAATCACAGAATCACAGGATGGTTTAGGTTGGAAGGGACCTTAAAGATGATCTAGTTCCAACCCCCCTGCCATGGGCAGGGACACCTCCCGTTAGACCAAGTTGCTCAAAAAACAAAGATCTCAGATTTTTTTTCATATGTAGAAAACAACTAGTTTTTTCCTTATTCTCTTCTCACAAATGAAGTGTCATTGCTAACGTCTTCTAAAAGTTCCAGGCTCAGCCAGATTTCCAGTATGCAAAATGTCAGCTGGACAAGTTTAAAATAACTCAACTTCTTCTACTAGAAAGTATTGGCTATGGTTATCACAGCCACCTGCCCTTTCAGTAGTTCTAAGGGCCTCATTCTGCTCTAAATTACACCAGTACAAGTGCAAAGTAATGACATTTTCGTGAAAGAGATAACATCAGTGCAAAAGTGATACCANTTCACTTCTTATACCAGAAGCTCTCTGAGGCTGAGCAGCTGGGGACAGCCAGGAAAGGGAAAAATTTCCAAAACTCCGTCTGTGAGCTCAGTCATTCACTTTATGGAGATGGTGCAGGAACAGCCTACTTACCATTACAACCCTTGCAAAGCTTTAGTGTGTTCCGTGAGTGTGGAGTTTCTAAGGATTTTAACTGTTGTGTCTCACAGGTTGCTATGGGTATGCGTGAGTGGCACATTAAAGCTTTATCATGTGGCCATTTAAGATGGTATTTCACAGGGATGGTGACAGGTCCAACCTTGAAATGTCCATATTTGCTCAAGTTCAAAATCATGGCACAAAGTATGGAGAAAGGAAATATGGGGAGAGTGAGATGGGGCTAAAATATTGTCAAGAAAATCACAGAATCACAGGATGGTTTAGGTTGGAAGGGACCTTAAAGATGATCTAGTTCCAACCCCCCTGCCATGGGCAGGGACACCTCCCGTTAGACCAAGTTGCTCAAAAAACAAAGATCTCAGATTTTTTTTCATATGTAGAAAACAACTAGTTTTTTCCTTATTCTCTTCTCACAAATGAAGTGTCATTGCTAACGTCTTCTAAAAGTTCCAGGCTCAGCCAGACTTCCAGTATGCAAAATGTCAGCTGGACAAGTTTAAAATAACTCAACTTCTTCTACTAGAAAGTATTGGCTATGGTTATCGCAGCCACCTGCCCTTTCAGTAGTTCTGAGGGCCTCATTCTGCTCTAAATTACACCAGTACAAGTGCAAAGTAATGACATTTTCGTGAAAGAGATAACATCAGTGCAAAAGTGATACCAAATACTCAAAATAGTGTCAAATGAAAAACCCAATTTAATATAATTTCTTTGGTTAAGAAACACTAATATAAATGTAGTGAATACTGAACAGCTAAAAATGAGGTAATGAGGTATGGCTTTTTTGTCTCATTAAGTATTTAGCAAGTATTTCTAGGTCCAATTGCTTTTCCGGACACCCTCTGGCAGTTTTTCTAGGAGAAAGCTTAGTTTGTTTTCCAACTGGCCTTCAATGATCTGAATCCTAACAATCAGAAATCCCAGATAAGCAATTTAATTTCCATCACATCTTTTTTATTTTCCAAAACTGCACCAATCCCTCAGCTAAAGCACATGGAGAAGGGCATATATATCTTTTAGAATGAAATCCTCTGATATTCGTGAAAGAACAATCCTATGCCAAAGGATCAGAGATCTCTTGCACTTTTATTGTGTAAGTCAGTGCCATAGACAAAAATATATGACTTCAAAACTGGGGCAAATGAGAGGAGGGAACTAATTTAATGAAGTTACATGGAATTAACACTGGTAGGACAGTTTATATTATATTCTATTTTCAACTATAAGTCACATAAGAAGATAATACTTAAGTGTATATCAATAAAGAGAAGGAAAAAAGAGCCAGGCGTTTTAACAAAAAAAAATATGTTAAATTAATAATATTTTTCCTCTTTTTTTTTTTCTCTTCCACACTAAAGTAAGAAGGTAAATATCTATGAGTGTCTTGTTTCTCTAGGCAAATTCCATTATCCAGAAAATCTATTTTGATGAAGAATTAGAGTCAGGACTCTGACTTTTGCCTTACTACACTCGAGTGCTGCATCCAGCTCTGGAGCCCTCAGCACAGGAAAGACATGGACCTGTTGGAGCGGGTCCAGAGGAGGGCCATGAATGATCAGAGGGCTGGAGCACCTCTCCTACGTAAAGAGGCTGAGAGAGTTGGGGTTGTTCAGCCTGGAGAAGGCTCCAGGGAGACCTTATTGTGGCCTTTCAGTACTTAAAGGGGGCCTACAGGAAAGACAAGAACAATCGTTTTAGTAGGGCCTGTTGTGATAGGATAAGGCACAATGGTTTTAAACTAAAAGAGGGTAGATTTAGACTAGATATAAGGAAGGAATTTTTTACAATGGGGATGGTGAAACAGTGGAAGAGGTTGCCCAGAGAGGTGGTAGATGACCTACCCCTGGAACCATTCAAGGTCAGGATGGATGGGGCTCTGAGCAACCTGATCTAGTGGATGGTGTCCCTGCTCGTTGCAGGGAGGTTGGTCTAGGTGACCTTTAAAGGTCCCTTTCAACCCAAACTATTCTATGATTCTACAATTCTACTGCTGCTGTGGCACGCACGACAGTGTCTTAGCCAGACTAGGATGACTCTTACCTTGTTTATGTTGCCTTTATTTTCTTACTAATCTGGAACTTAAAAGTATCAGCACATCAGACTTTGTATGTATCTGGAGCTAAGTGTAATGTATGCACATACATTGGAGTGGCTTTTCCTCATAGCAGCTGCTGTCTTACTTTCCCTATCTCTGTTCTTTGTGTTGTGACTTACTAGTTTCTTACAGAAAAATCTAGTCTTGTCTCTTTGCTAATAACCTTATTAGTCCACTTCACATCTTGTGCAAACATTAATTTATTTTAAAATAGTGTTACTTTAATAATAGGAAAAGTGCACAGAAAATATATTACATTCCTGTAAAATTAGTAATTTCAGGAACTGATAAAAATATTAGACATATTGTGAAATGCTTGGTATTATAGGCATTACTGTATTCTGTCAAGGCTTCTATGAGCTCTAAGGAGAGTTGTGTGGAGCTGGTTTCTTCTTCTGAAGGAACATACAAAGATAAGAGGCCTTTTCTCCCTTTCTGCCTTACTCATATTCTTCTGAAAATGGTTAATTTTTTGAAATAACATAGTCATTTCATGAAATAATATTGGTAGAATATTGAGAAGTGATACATGCTACTGTATGGCTTTAAAAATAAATACGTAAAACTATACAATTTTATAAATAAATTTTATAGAAAACAGATTAACCTTCCTTTAAAGGTATCAATCCCAGGTAATCGGGAATTATGTACTACAGATAATGCTTAACTATTTCTTAGAATCATTTATTGCAGTTGTTGAAATTTTTTTTGGTTTGCCAAATGTGAGTTTTACAGTATGACCATAACGTGTTTAAATAGCTGAAATATTTCCTCACACTTGTACAAGTTATTCAGATATTAATTATTGTTATATATTTTGAAGAAACTAATAACCTTACTTTCAAGGAAGCATTATCTGAATAGAAATCCAGAAAGATTTTAATAGAAAAACTGTCTTCCCTCACACTGATTTTAAGAGGTTCTTGAAAGAATCTAGTCAAAGACCTTTTAATTCCTTATTTTTTCATACAATCATAATCTTACTAATGACCTTCTGAAATAATAATTAAAAGTATTTTTGTAATATTAATTTCTCATCACACACCTAAATGTAAAACACAAAATGCTTTAGAACTTTCCATTTTTTTCTTCAAGAAAGAAATAGGAATACTTAAATGATATTTATAATACATTTCAAATAGATAATTTGTTTATAGCTACCATAGAAAAATATTTGCAAATATTTAAATTATTTGGAAAGATACTTTAGATATTGGATCTAAGTGATGTATGTTCTCCCTGGTAGCCATTAATTCAATCTCTGGAAATGACCCAAACATGTTGTCTTTCATAAATTCCTCACCCCTGTCATCAGATAGGGGTGTATCCTTATGTTTAAGAGTTAGAAATGCATTGCAGAAGACTTTATATGAAATGACCATATATCCTGAGTTGGCCTCAAGTGTCCCAGAATGCAGGCCCATCCTGACAAAAAGAAAAAATGTAAAATTTTCTTTAATTTCCTTTCTGGAGCTGGTGAACTGGATCAAGCAAATAACTGAGTTAAAATAGTAATCTTTTTTTCTTTGTCTTATTTTTAACTTGTGTCAGCTTCTCAATCTGGTTCATCCACGGCCACACAAATAAATGAACCAACAAAACAACGGGGGCAGCACACAAACAGAAGTGAACAGCTGCAATGGAGGGAAATGGGTTGTTTAAATTCAAGCTATCATGGAGAGAAATGTCTTGTTTAAATACAAACTATCACGGGAAGAACCAGTTGCAAAGCTTTCTTTAAATGGGTGACTTGAGTCAGCCTCATTAGGCTTAGAAAGATTTCCTAGTATAGTTGTAGCAGTAAACTGGTAGAATAGCTGCATCCATGCTAAGGTTTCTTTCAGTACAGGTAGATCTCAAACATTCAGTTTGCATAATATGCAAATTTGCAAAACCGTTAGTGCTTTTTTATTTTTATTTTTTTTTATATTGTTATTTCTATAGAACAATATTGTCAGTGTTCACCTTCCCAACTTGATCCAACGGTAAGTGAAAACTGCATATTTCTATTGACTCCAGTTGGTGTTGGGTTGGATTCTTGGTTAATGGTCCTTAAAAGAGGAGAAACATTTAGAAGTGCATTAGTTCATATGTTCTATTTCTATCAGCTGTAACAGCACTTAACCTAGTATTTTCTTTCTAGCGATGGGAGTAGCCACTTCTATGTTTGCAAAGAGAGTGATAAAAGAAAAATAAATCACATTTTAAATTAAGTTCTTAATTGCAAGCATATATAAAAATAATTTTCAAAACAATACAAGCCAGAAGAGAATCCAGTCTATTGGGGAATCCAACCCACGTAACTGGCAGAAGTCAAATATTTCTCATAGGTTAAGAGGTATAATTGCCCCAGATTATGAAACATAATTAATACAGAATAACTAAATTACTTGGACCCAGATGGACGCTGGCTTTTTTATGCAAGCTTTGTTTAATAACTCTTTATATTAAATATTCTGTTTTTTAAAATCTAACCAACATGAGAACATGAAGCCAAGATTATGCTGCAACAGAAAACCTCCTAGAAATTATGATTAATTTGGAGTTCCTCCATATGTAGAAGAATGAAAGTCACCTTACCTTTCACAGCATGGCTCTGTGAACTCTGGTTTTGCTCTTTGTGTTGCATTAGTAAAATAGAAAGAGGGGCAGTGGTGGGGAGAAGAAGAGAGTGAGACCTAACAGCTTCCCAGCAGTCACTCTGGCAACATGAGATTATGTACTTCTCAGTGAGATCATGCTTAGCCATAGTGGCCGTGTCCTTCCTTTTTCTTGTTTATCCCAATGATGGGGGCCATGGTGAAAATATATTGTACTTGAATAATTTTTAAAATATTAATTTATTTAATCCTATTGGCAGTCTCATGTATCAAGGTTTCTTCTTCAGTGCAGGTTCAGTGGCACAAAAGGAGGAACTGTGCCTTTTGAAACTTACCCTTCGTTGAAGTAAATATGCATTTTGAATACAAGAAATCTAAATTAACCCCTGAAGAATGATGTTCACAAAATACCTCTGTTTTCCGTTGCATTTGTTTCCTATCCATTTTAACCATTTCCTTTAGAAGTGGCAAAATAGTACTTATGTTCCTAATAAGTTGGTTGCAGCATTGTAAGAGAAGAGTGGTAGCATTCATGTTAGTTTTCTACATAATTACAAGAGCTACTGTCACTAAAATGGAAAGATGTTGAAATATCCAATATTGCCATAGCTGGAATATTTCTTGGATGTGTACATTTTCATGAAGTTTCAGCAGAATTTGGTATTATGATGGATCTCTGGCAGGGTTCTCTGATTATTTCTAATGCTCACACAACTTGAGTTCTTGAAATTTAAAGAGCTGTTTCTCAACAGAACTTCATCTGGGGAAAAATTCTGCTTATTTTTCTTTTCACTTCACATCAAAATGAAAGTAATCTCAAAAGCCATTGGCAAATGGAATTGTTTTCCATATAACCTTAATAATTAACTTTCTTTCCAGTAGAGTTACTAAATATGGTAGCTACTGCAGTTCATCTTTATTAACGGAGACATGGCTGGCAAGTCCACTTCTGGTACACTCCCTGAGACCTAGTTTAATAACCAGTGTGTGTCAAATGTCAGTTCTGCTGTTCCTCCTGGGATTCCTCCATCAAGTGAATACATGTTCTGTCTGAGCTATACAGACATTTTCTAAAGCCATCCTACAACTTGCTTGCCCAAGACCCACAGAGGATTCAGAAAAACAACAAAGTAATTTTTTCAAACTACTACATGAGTAGTTTTAAATATACAATGCTTTCATCATCATAAATCAGTGAAAGGCAAAAATGCCATTTCAACCAATGGTTCCATAGAAATCTATTTTACTGCCCAGTAAAGAAGAGTACTGTGTTGTGTAGCAATCATGAATGAGGCAAATCTTGGTGGGGAAGAGACACTTTCTTCTCTAGGTTTCTAGATTCAGCGGTATTTTGGTTCCTTTCTGAATTACGCATTGTTGATTGGTCATCCTCCTTTAAATAACTTTCTGACATGTAGTTATTCTAAACATGCTGACAAGGGCTTTAAAATAGAAGATATAACATTTAGAAAATGTATTTATATCCACACAAGGATCGGATTGCCTGTCTCCAAATATACTTCGGGAATTCATTTCAAGGGTCGTGTGTTCATAATGGATGCTTTTGCATGAAGAATTAAGTGTCCTTCAAATATGCTATGGTTCAAGAAATGTCATGGGTTTAATTAGACAGCTTTATCTATGACAGGAATATAATCTTTTTATCATGGTGAGACACTGGAGATACTGGGACCGAATCCACAACTCTCCAGGAAAACTTCTATAGAAAATACGTGGAATTTACCCTCAGCAACTGCAAAACTGTGAAAGTAAAATACTGACATCTTCTTGATATTCATAACTTTATCTTCTTTTTAAAAAAGAGAGAATGTACTGACATATGACCTGCACAGAAGAAAAGGGGTTAAAGGCATTTATGGGGAAATAAATAACCAGCCTATTTTATTTTAGTGAATGCAGGAATTAATCATAAAACAATTGCTTTTTGGCAAGTAAAAGTTCAGTCTTGGGGGTTTTATCTGTTTCTGTGGCAGACTTCCAGTTTATATTTCCAGTCCTGTCTTTCAAATGTTAATATATATCCACACACATCCATATACCCGCCCATCCTTCCACACATATATATGTATATGTGTAGTGTACATATAATCACATTTTGATACATATTCTGAAGTGCATAACATTATTTTGTGAACTACATAAACTAAGATAGTGAAATACTGTGTCATTCTTTGTCAGCAGTTTCAAAAAATGTGTGACTGTATTCAACTTAAAAAGTCCTTCCTTGTACCGTCAGAGAGCTTTATTTCTTACATATAAATAAAAACAGTGAAGAAATAGTGTAAGTTAATTTGATCTTTTTATTATAGAAGAAAGAAAAAAAAACCAGAGCTAAGAGATGAAGTCGGGAAAGAGGACAGGAATAGGAAAGGAAATTTTAATCTTACAAGGTGTCAAGTTAAAAAAAAATCTGGGCTGGGTTACGAGAAGAAAAAGTGAAAGGTGGTTGAAATTATCCATCTTGAACTCATTCTGTCAGTCAGAGATAGGAAATACCGCCTTCAGAAATCTGAATACAGTTGATTCATTGACTTGTCAATCACAGGAGGATTTCAGTACACTGATTCCAAAGCCTGATTTACACCACTGTAGGAGTTACTGAGTGAAGATTAGGGAAATAGGCGGCTTGCTTGGGAATGCAATTTCTGAAGGAGGTTAAATGAGATAAAAAATGGAATGAGCAAAATGGAAAAGATAAACTAAAGAGAGGAAAAGAAGAGGAAAAAGGAAAAGAAAGAAACTTGCTATAATGTCTTTTGATTATTTTCACACAGACTCTCATGTTTGCTATTTTCCTGGGTCAGATTTTTGTCCAAAGTGATCAGTTGATGCCCATGTGTAACAAGTACTTGATGCTATAATGCCTACTTAGATAATGAAAAGTGATTGTTATACCTGGGAGTCTGGCTCTATAAGCAGCTACTATGTGTAAATATTTAATGTCATGACTTGCTTGACCTACCTTACTCCTGGTTTGGAGCATTATTGTGAGCAACAGATGAACATTTTCAAGCTTGAATGCTCGCTTAAGTCCTAAAACTAGAATTAAACCTGAAATAAATAGCCTGGGGCAATCTGTGTTGGTGGAGCCAACACTTCTGAGCAGCTTCTTTCAGACAAGATACATCTTTTGCTGTGTGCATGGCTTCTGAGGATTTACACTTGAAAATGTTGGCTTCGTTCCACAGAATATTTCTGTGCCATCTGTAAATTTTCCACCCCTTTTGCATTGTACATCTGTTTAGACTAAGCATTTTCTCATATGTCCTGAACACAGTATGTTGTCCTCGAAACATTTATCTGACTATTTATCTGTTGGTCTCAGAGCCTTTCAATTTTTAAGGCATTTATTTCCCCACAATTCTTGCAAGGTGTGGAGATAACAGTTCTCTCCATTATCTGAGGCAGAGACCTAATACCAAAAGTCTTTCACTCAAGTAGTGCCAACTTCCTCAAATCTACAGACAAGTAATCCTTCAATACATATACTGTGTGAATTTTTGCCACTGAGGTGCTTCTGCCACTGTACTGGATGTCACAGCATTGCTTGGGAACCTACATCGAAAACTATCTCCTGACAGGATTGCCAAACCAGGCATCTTCCCAGCTATCTTCTCTTAGGGGACCATTTTAAAGGATGCTGTCATACCATTTCTGATGAACGATAAAGATTTTTACACTCTATATGGTAGTGGATATATACACATTCACTTTTAGCATTTTTAGCAGAATTGAATAGCAACAGGATATCCCAAATCTGTTACTGCCAGCAAGAAAGAGAGTTTCGTATTCTGCCACTCATTTTACATTTTCAGTAGATGTTTTTTACATCACACCTCTCCTGATAAACATGAAAAATTAACGATGGGACTTTAAAATTTGTCTGTGCACTACATCACGGCTAGGATGTATGTGGGCTGGTGGAAGGCTCTCCGCATCACCGCTAGAACTCGTTTCTTTTGCACTTAGACATATACCTTTTGGATGTAAAATGAAAGAAATAAACCCACTAAAAACATGCAGGAGTATCTGAGACTATAGTGTTATAATCAGCAAAGGTGGCATAGAGTCACAGGATAATTTGGGTTGGAAGGGACATTTAAAGGTCATCTCGTCCAACCCCCTGCGATGAGCAGGGATATCTTCAACTAGATCAGGTTGCTCAGAGCCCAGTTCACATTCAGCTCTGTCAAAGCTGTGTGTGGGAGGATCCTAAGCCCTCTGTAAAAGTCCACAGGTTCCAGCTCCACTTAAGGTGATGGAGAAGGGGTGCCCATCTCGGAGAAGGTATTCCCATGGGACTGCTTGTCCTGCACTGCCTGTGCAGCATTCTTTCCTTGGCTTCACACCGTAAGCATTGGGAGGGAGCAAAGCAGATGTTTCTTCCTGCATCTCTGCAAAGTGAAGCAAATCAGGGCAAACAAAAACACAATGAAAGGTGTTTGTCTGTAATAGCAGGACTTCATTCAAAAATCTTAATGATGTTTAAAATGAGTAGAATAGATTTAAAAAGCAACATTGTGGCATCTACTATACTTGATAAAATTTGTTTTCATGCTGAATTATATGAGATTCTGGACTATAGCATGAATACCATACACAAAGGAAAACAGAAATGAAAGTTAAAGTACTGCACAGGTCTGAACAGTGAGCAGGAACTGCTAATAAACCATAGAATCATAGAATCATAGGGTTGGAAGGGACCTCGAAAGATCATCTAGTCCAACCCCCCTGCCAGAGCAGGGTCACCTAGAGCACATCACACAGGAACGCGTCCAGGCGGGTTTTGAATGTCTCCAGTGAAGGAGACTCCACAACCTCTCTGGGCAGCCTCTTCCAGTGCTCTGTCACTCTCACAGTAAAAAAATTCTTCCTGATATTCCTCTTGAATCTCCTATGCTCCAATTTGCATCCATTACTCCTTGTCCTATCACTGGTCATCACTGAAAACAACTTCACTCCATCTTCCTGACACTCCCCCTTTACGTATTTGAAGACATTGATGAGGTCACCCCTCAGTCTCCTTTTCTCCAGACTAAAGAGACCCAGCTCCCTCAGCCTTTCCTCATAAGGGAGATGTTCCACTCCCTTAATCATCTTTGTGGCTCTGCGCTGGACTCTCTCAAGCAGTTCCCTGTCCTTCTTGAACTGAGGGGCCCAGAACTGGACACAATACTCCAGATGTGGCCTCACCAATGCAGAATAGAGGGGGAGGAGAACCTCTCTTGACCGACTCACCACACCCTTTCTAATGCAGCCCAGGATGCCATTGGCCTTCTTAGCCACAAGGGCACATTGCTGGCTCATGGTCATCCTCCTGTCTACCAGGACCCCCAGGTCCCTTTCACCTACACTGCTCTCCAGCAGGTCAGCCCCCAACCTGTACTGGTACATTGTGTTTTTCTTCCCCAAATGCAAAACTCTACACTTGCCCTTGTTAAACCCCTAAAGTCTTGATTTCTATTTGTACTCTAAGAACTGTACAGTCATAGTGAGCTTACAAGCAAGAATAGCATGAAAAAAAAAGCAGATTTAATCTAATTCTTTGGAAACTGGGAGTATTTTATTCAGCACTGAAACTATCGGCAGCCAAATGCAGGGGAAATTTATCATTAAATATGAATGTTGCTGTGTGACTAAACAAGAGATTTCAGATATCATTGTCAGGACTTCCAAGAACAAGAGTTTACTTTCACTATAAAAAGAAAAATGCAATCTGATCTGTTACAATAGAAATGCGCAAACATATTTCCATGGCATGTTATCTGTGAATAATGCAAAATTTATGGGAGCTGAACAGTAAATAATTGCTCCAGATATACTGAATTTCATGTCACATAGTCTATCTATTTTTGAACTTTCAGGAAACATCAACCCAGAGTATGGTGCCCTGTTACACTAAGCATAAATACCACCAAACAACTGGGGCAGTTACAAATATGCCAGCTTTTAACTTTGTGAAACAGTTATGCTACACAAAACTTTAATTCAAGAAATATATAATTTAAGCATGAATTAACAGTTAATAATTAATGCTGTTATTTGAAAAAAGCGAGAAAAAGTACAAATTGAAAAATGTAGTGAATCATGAAAAATAGAGAGACATTCATAAACAAACTGTTGCAGAAGTGTGATTTAAAGGCACATACAAAGAAAGACCAATGGCATCTAGAGCAAGACATACTCATGACTGATGCTTGGCTAGATATTAGGACCCTTAATTTTAGATTTTCATATTTAGACTACCACAAACATGTCTATGGCCCCATTATATTTGATGGAAATCTAATCAACACAGTTGGGATCTAAAGAGCAGTTCAGATCACCTTGGAACAGACATGAAGGCTATGACCTTACTAGCAAGTAAAACACTTCCAGATCTTAGATACCTATAACACTTAAATTTAGATGTCTTAATCTCATAAACAGGGCAGTCACACGTTAAAATTCTTCATGTGGTGGCTGGAAGTGCTTTATTTCAGCAAGTCATCCTGACTGTTTCCTTGGCGCTCAGAGTTTTTGTTTCTTCATTGTCCCAGTTTAAGCATCTCAGTGCTTGGCTTCCACTTTTGCTGTAGTAGGATGCAAAACCTACCCAAAACAGCTGTTGAGACTTCAGAGGGATCCGATCTGAAATCCTTCTTCCAGATATGCCTAACTCCACATGAAGATTTGAGATCCTTCAAATTCAGTCAGAGCTCTAGCTCTACTTTCTAAAACATAGCTAATAGAAGAGATAATAATGATGATTCTCTCATCAAGAAATAACTTAGTTAGCGCTACAACTTTATGGCCTCATGGTCAAGGCACTTATAGAGGAACAAATTTCCTTAAGAAGTTCTTTGCTCAAGCAATTTTACATTTTATTTTAACTGGTCTCACTTTGGGGACCATTTGCAACCAAATTGATATGAACATCCCTTTTCTCCTCAGCTTTGTGGGAAATTTATGTTAGAAAAATCGATGTGAGACCTTACAGAAAATTGGTTTACACAAAATTAGTTTCAGTCAGCCCTAGGTTTTCACTCACTCATACCCACATACTCACGGAGGTGAGTATGTCCAAGTGGTCTAGCAAGGATTGTCTGTGTGTTATGTGGATGAAAAAGGATTTAGGTTGTTTATTCCTCACTATGTCTCGTGGCTTCCTCTTTACTGATGGTAACAAACATGGTTTTGGAGTGCTCTTCAATACCATGTAGAAATCGAACATTATTCTGTTTCAGAATTTAATTTCACTTTCCATGAATTTTAGACAATGTGTTGCCTGTAGTAATTGTTTCCTAATTTGAAGTATCTTTAAGGTTAAAATATGCTTTCCTGTTAGGATAAGAGGAACAGAAATGATACAAACAATATGATGTATCTTTCCTGCCATCCTCCTGTTACCAGACCATGAGACCTCTGATCTTGACAAAACCACATTCCTCAGCCTTTGCCAGTTTGATTCCTGAGAGTTTTGTCCTTTGCCATCTACACAGGACCTTCTTTTAGCTCTTGCTCTATTGTTTCTTGTATAATCATAGAATAGTTTGAGTTGGAAGGGACCTCTAAAGGTCATCTAATCCACTCCTTCCCTCCAATGAGCAGGGACATCTACAACTTGCTCAGAGCCCCATCCAACCCGACCCTGAGTGTTTCCAGGGATGGGGCATCTACTAAGTCTCTGAGAATCCTGTTCCAGTGTTTCACCACCCTTATTGTAAAGACATTACTCCTTGTCCTATCGCAACAGGCCCTGCTAAAAAGTTTGTCCTCATCTTTCCTGTAGGCCCCCTTTAAGTACTGAAAGGTTGCAATAAGGTCTCCCTGGGGGGACCGGTCTCCTTCTCTTCTCCAGGCTAAACAACCCCAACTCTCTCAGCCTGTCCTCACAGCAGAGCTGCCCTCTGATCATTTTTTCTGTCCCTCCTCTGGACCTGCTCCAGCAGGTCCACATCTTTCCTGTGCTGAGGGCTGCAGAGCTGGATGCAGTACTCCAGGTGGGGTCTCACCAGGGCGAAGTAGAGGGGCAGAATCACCTCCCTCGACCTGCTGGCCATACTTATTTTGATGCGGCCCAGGATGCGGTTGGCTTTCTGGTCTGCAAGTGCACATTGCCGGCTCGTGTCCAGCTTTTCATCCACCAAGTCCTTCTTGTGGTGCTTTTGCACACAAACTTTTCTGAATGTAATGCAGCCCATACCAATCTTAGTATTTCTGTTACAACTCTCTACTGTTGGAGCAATCATGAAGATAAAGAAAATTAATCTTTCTTTCACTTTGCATATGTAGCCAAACAATTTTAATTGCAGAATAAATTCAGTTTATTAACTTGCCTGTCTCTTACCACCTGCTTAGCCTCACTCAGCTGGAAGGGACTTTTGGACAGCATTTACAGTTAGCAGAAACAATCCAGTAAGTAGAAATCTGAAAAACCTGAAAAAGTACAGTAAATGCACTTCTCATTAGGTAAACGAGAGTCTTTCTGACTTTTTATTTCTACTGGGATTTATATGTTATTGTAATCAATACCACCCAAGTCGTTTTTTTATTCAGTGCTATTGATATTGATTTTGTTCAGTTTCTCAAATCCTCAAATCAGGCAAAAAACAATGTACTGAACCTTGTTATAACAAAGCATAAACAAAAGGGAAAAAAAAGACTAGTCTCTCATGAAGATTTTTAAATTTAATGTTTGAATTCCAACTTTAGTACTAAAACAATTTTTTTTTTTATGGGGCCTAAGGTTTATCCATCAATGAATGCTTTTGTGGATGGAATAGATAAACTTCATCAAGTGTGAGAAAGCTGATCCTGCACTGTAGCAGAGAGAAAGCCTAAATGACCTTTGAAGATCCTTTTTAGGGCAACAAAGGTGATTGAGGGATTGGAGCATCTCCCTTATGAGGAAAGGCTGAGAGAGCTGGGACTCTTTAGCCTGGAGAAGAGAAAGCTGAGGGGAGACCTTATTAAGGTTTACAAGTATCTAAAGGGTGCGGTTAAGGAGGATGGAGCCAGGCTATTTTCAGTGGTTCCCAGTAACAGGATGAGGGTTAATGGGCACAAGCTGGAACACAGGAAGTTACGATCAAATATGAGAAAAAACTTCTTTAGGGTGAGGGTGGCAGAGCACTGGAACAGGCTGCCCAGGGAGGCTGTGGAGTCCCCTTCTCTGGAGACTTTCAAGACCCTCCTGGATGCAGTCTCATAATGTGCTCTGGGCAATGCTGCTTTGGCAGGGGAGTTGGACTAGTTGATCTCTAGAGGTCCCTTCCAACTCTGAAATTCCATGATTCTGTGATTTCCAGGCCTGTTTCCTATTGTTCCATCAGTATCATGTATAAGTCACCATTATAGGATGCTGAAAATCCCATAATGTCAGGAGGTTGCCATATTTATATAAAAAAGTGTGTGTGTGCATACGCATATATATGTACACATAGTTTGTTAGTCACTGAAAAAACTCTCAAGATGGTATTTTAAAAGATGTATAAATGCAAAAGCTCTTTTTAATGTTATACTTTTCAATAAGTATCAACAAAAATTAATCTAGAGTGTTCAATTAAAACAAAACTGTATTTTTTAAAGGGTTTATTTGATTTTAGGCATAGTTCTGATAATCTATCTAATGATAAAAGCAATTATGCCATATCTATGCAGAGTCAGATTATCTGGTAGAGCAGGTTAGGGCCAATTCAACATGTCCTTGCAAGGTTGGGTCATGAATGGTCACTGCCTGCATTGGAAAAATCATATATTATGCTTTTGTTCCAGTTTTTCTTGTGTACTTTACGTGATCTTTTGAGTTGTCTTGTGTCTAACCTTCCCTTTACTTTCCACAAATCTGCCATATCCAGTGCTTTTCTATCTACTTTTTGCTTCAGAGCTCAGATGCTGCCCCAGGAGGCAGCTGCATTGGAAGTGACTCTCCCAGTTGTAGCCTCTGCTTCTATCTACATCTACTTTCCCACCTGGGCCGGAGCGAAAGCATAAACACTGCGCTGGAAGGACTTTTGCAGGTGATGGTATTTCTGTTTCACATGTGTGAGTACTGACATGTGCCCAGCCACTGAATCACTGCCGAGCTCAGTGGGACACTTACAGGGCGGAAATTGTGCCGTCCAGACTGGCTGGCTGGGACCTGCTAACATCATCCCTACCTCTGCTGGTCCCATCCTCATTCCACCCAATTACTGAGTTTCTAAAGAGAAAAATTAATGTTAGCAGATAGTTGTGCTATAAGGATTGTAAACGGATGCAGAGGTTTCAAATGGGGACAGTGACATTCCTGTGTATCACATGCTAAGCATGAATGAGTGACTTTTAGCAATCTTTTACTTAAGCTGGTGTTATGTCTTGGAGAATTGTTTTCATTTCCTGCCATGCTTGGCTGTGAGCTCAGGAGTGTCTTTCTCCTTGATATTGTGGAATACTTAAGACCATGGACAACCCTTGCACAGCAAGGACAGCAGTTGGACTGTTTCCAGCAAGGATATGAAAATAACTATTTGCTCAAGCCAAAAGAAGATGGATGCATATGTCTAGTAATGTTTCAAAATGTGGTACTTCAAGAAAAGGAAAGCATCCAGGCAAGAAATATTGTCATCTGTGGTTCACTGGAAAAGCAAAGTTTTGGAAATTGTGCATACCATGAGATGATTGACAATATGTTTGTTTCTGCTGGATATCCTTGTGCAATGAGGCGGTTATTGTTCCTTCCTTGGAGATTAGTTGATTGTGCTTGGGGAGAGAAACTTACAGAGGTGATAGTTAAGAGTTGTAGTAAAGCGCTTGGTACCTGCACGTGAAGGCACCTGTGAAATCAGTCATTCAGTGGCTGTAATGTGAGAGGGACATTGATATATGGGGTATATATGTGGGTTTTGCACAGACAGGCCACAGCTACAGAGATGAAATGGAGCCTGGCGTTAGGATTCTGGGCTATACCTTCATAACTATACCTCTAGAAGCAGAATGGTTGTAAGTCCAACCCAGAAGATGTCCCTATTTGTAGAACACCCAGAGCCCGGTTGTGTGCCTATAAAAGGAAAAACATTTAGAAGCCAGAGCATATACATTTAGATACACGTACATACTTATAGAAGAGGACCAACAGTACTGCTCACCTGGGCTAGCTGTAGAGCCCCCTGTGGACACTGAAGCTATTTTTCCTTGGTTTCCGCGGTAGCAAATAGCCTTACACATTAGGAGATCCTTGTGACTATTCAGAAAAGCCATTAACAGATTCAGAAACAAGGTCTTCATCCCCAGGAAGGATGAAGCCATCTTCTCATAATATGTAAGATCTGATAAGGTTTCCCTCAGACTTTTAAAATGCCCTTCCTTTCTTGAGGTCCTTCAGGTGTCCATGGTGGTCCTTCAGTGAAGTGAGTCAGCTAAAGTCAGTAACAGCTTCAAACATTCATTTAATCCTCCTCTATACTCGGCATCAAACTTGAGAGCACTGGATAACTATTCTGAATATGGCTTTAATATCTCATAGGGAACACAGATTAAAAGCATCAGCAGAAGTATATAATTCTGTTGGACCAGCCCTGTATCTCAGAATTTATGCTATTCGTTGCATGATACTATCAGGGAACTATTGCGGTTTGTCTGATGCAGTTGTGCCTAGGCAAAGAACTAATTTAGAAGGAAGATGTTCGGGATGAAGTATCGGCATCTGAAAGACATCAACATGCACCTGTATCTTACTGTATTTACCAGCTACTCAGAATGTGTGGTTACATTTATCAAAATGCATTTATTAGCAGTTTATCAAAATGTATAGTGTGGACCTACCTTGGCAGTGAGGTATTTCATGTCTCATAAGTTCTAACAAGATGTATTGCCAACAGATTGTGATTCAAACACCTCAGTGTTAACCAAACAGGAAAAAAGGAGGAGGAAAGGTTTACATTACCCTATTGCTTTGGGGCTGGGAAAGAAACATGGTTGCAAAGGGTTGGAATAAGCAAGTATCACAAAGCAAAGACAATAGAGCATAGCAAAAGAACAAGCAGAAACACTTCCATGGTATTTAGAGGATTAAATGGTTTATTTGTGTGCCTCTGAAGGAACAGAAGACACAGCAGGATTGAAATACTAGCTGAAAAACCAGCTTATTTCAAAACAATGGGGAAGGTTCAAGGCAGGAGCATGATAAAAAGTGATGTGTTCATACCCTTAGACAGAGAATGAGAAACAAGATATAAGCAAATTATTTCCTATTTCATAGCTGTGTCAGCCTCCCCAAAATTTGCAGAACAGAATTGATCCCTTTTGCAGATGCAATTCAATTCTAAGTCACAAGTAAAAGCAAAAACAGAAAAAAAAGTGAATTAAGCAAATATGATCAAAATGTTTAGGGGTACACTGGGTTTGCCACTTAGTGCTAAGTTAGCAGTTCTCTTGTGAGAGGGCAAAAATGGACAGCTGGAGTGAGAACCTCTTACAAGATTCCAGCTAAATCAGTCCTTTTCAGTTTGGGGACAGTATTGTTAGGTGGCATTTCAGTGACTCTACGCCTCAGCAATCCATCAGTGTGTAAACACTACAAATGATGAATTTAGCTTTGAAAGAGCAAATTAAAATATTATTTTCTCTCATTTATTTGTTTGCTTTTGTAGTGAGAAAGCTGTAATTTAAAAAGAATTAATTTATGGTCTGTCTGATTGTGTAGTAGACGTACTGAATTTAGATATCATTAGGTTAGAATTTGCCCCGATGAACTGGTAAATACAGTAATTTACAGACAATTAGCTGCTTGCTGATGTCTTTCAGCTGCTGATCACCGTGAAACATAACCCCAGTGCCATGTCTGCGCAAGCAGTTCCTGCCATCCTCCCTCTGCTGCCTGTTCACCTGGACCTCAGATTTCATGGGCTCATTTTCAGCAGTAAGTAAAGATTTGACGTTGTTGGCAAATTTACAACTATCTGGTGCCTGAATTATAATGATGCTCTGCATTAGTATGACTAAAGCAAACTGGCAGAAAGCATGTAGTCACATCTCAGACAGTATAGAATTTTGCAGCTGTCAAGAGATTGTCTATTCCCAATATCTTTAGCAACTAAACCCTATTTATCTATTAGAAAACAGGCTTGTTTGTTCTGTTCTCATGGAACATGGTAGCTATGGATTTATCAGTGTTGTAACCATTTGAACTTGATCTACGTCTTTCCTTGGCAGGGATCTAAAATCCATTGCTTGTCTGTATCTGGTTTATCATCTGTGATATCTGAACTGCTAGTAATTGTTCCTATGGAGGATGATATGCCTCAAGAGTTCACATGTCCGGTAATCTGCCTGGCTTCCAAGCAATGTTATTTAATAGCAGTGACGAAACCCAAGTATATTCCACAAAATAATGATTACAGTATTTAAAGTCCTCATAGCAGTTAAGAAGGAAGTACACTCCTATGCAAAACATGCCGAAAAATGAAAAAGAGCCACACAGCTTAAAAAAATAAAGGGAATGGTATATTGTCAGCATGATATCTCAGTAGAATGTCTTTTCTGATCTAATTATTAGTTTTCAATGGTTTATAAATCCTCCACTGTGTTCAGGGGCATTGTATAAACTAGAGCATTAGTAATAAAGATGTGAAAGGATCTCTGCTTCTGTTTTTTCCTTTTCCTGCCTACCCCATCACCTTCCTTGGCTATTCAACAGCACAATGCCTCCTTATCCATTAGGAAAACACATATTAAATGAATAGTGTTCAAAACTCCAGTTCAGCCTCATCTCTGAAAGTAATGAAGTTCAGTAACACGGGCTCAGTCAATATTCCCTACGCTATCACCTGTCTTGTCACTTGCTGTTGTCTAGATTGAAGCTCTTCCATGGATTCTGAAAGGAGAAATTGTCTAAAAATTTCATTCCAAAGACTACTTAAAATTAGACAAGGGCCTCAGTTATGAAAACTTCTAGATGCAGGAAATAAGACTGGATAGTATCAATAATTTTCAGAAAATTACTCTCCAATTACATGACTGATGGTTTACAGAAGCACACCCTAAGACCTCACACACAATGAATGGTTGTCAGTGCAACTGTTGTGCTATACCCCAATCAACGTGCCTTGCTAATGAAGAGGGATGCGGTATATTGAACCAAGGCCCTTTTAATTTGGAGTTTTAATTGTGAATATGGCTTTAGGATACAATCTTCTCATCTCTGGATGTCAGGCTGACCCCATCAATTCTATCACATAAACCAGCCATCAAATAGCAAGAGCTCCTGCTCATTGCCAGAGTTGGGACAGCATCAAACCAGTAATTTCATTGCTAGCTTGCAGCCAGCATCTAACCAGTGATAAAAAGTCCAGCCATGACTTTTGTTTTAAAATCTGCTCACTTTAGAATATGCTCACTTCCAAGGAAAAAACAGCAGAATTCTGGTGTCAAAGTGTAAGAACAACTTTGTCAGATCAGGAGAAACATCTGTCTAGCTCACTGATCTGTCTCTGACAATGGCTACTAGTAGATACTTCAGGAAAGACAATAAAACAGGGCAAGCACAGAATGATTTTTCCTGTGGTTATACCCTTACAACTTTCGGCAGTCTAAGACTTGGGGACTTTCCAAATGGAGGTCTTCCATGAATTCATCCATTAATTTTGTGTAATTGCTTTTTGAGCTCATTTATACTTTTGGCATCCACAACATCCTATGGTAATGAGCGCTACAATTTAATTATGTGTCACATGAGAAATACTTCCTTTTACTTTTTCTAAATGAGTTGCCTGGTAATTTCATTCTGTTCCACCTTGTCTTTGTGTTAAGGGAAACAGTGAATTCCCTATTCACCCTCTCTATGCCTTTCACAGTTTCTACATACTTCTCTCCAATTTCCCCATAATTATTTATTTTCCATACTGAAGAATCTTAGTTTATTTAATCTCTCCCCATGGAGAAACATTCAAAATCCCCAATAATACTTATTTTCTAATTTTACTGTGTTCATTTGGGGTAGAATCACAGTACCTTATTTCCATTTGATTCTTTACCGTTTTCATAATAGTTCTTACTATTCTATTTTCTGTTTTGATCACTTCTGAACATTGAAAAGACGTTTTCAGAGAACTTTCCATAAGATCTACTTCCAAGATCACCTTCCACATGGTCATTTGAAATCCAGTATTATGTTTGTCAACTTTCTGTTTGTTTGCCTTCATGATGATAGGTATGAATTTGCATTCATGAAGGATGAATTTTATTTGCCCCTCTATCGTGCAGATGTTCCGTATCATAAGACCGTTCTGCAGCTTCTCCTTCTCAGTTCCAGGGCTGACTTCTATAATCAACTTTGTACCATTTGGAGATTTTTTTGCCTCACTCTTAACCAGATCATTTAAGAATATGTTTAATATCATATATCTAAACCCTGAGCAATAGACAAAAATTACTATGACCCATATTTACAGTTATTGTGGATATTGAATTTTCTTTGCCTGGGAAAAGATGTCAGAATATTGCGCGTGGTGTCTGTCAAATATCAGCTGGTTATCAGTAGAAATTTTTATGGTTGGGTGAAAAATACTGAACTCAGAGAAGATTAAGATGGGGAATGGGAATTAGAGATTGCTTCGTAAGAGGTGACATCTTAGAAGAACAAAGAGGTTTAAATACCTATAACTGGCATGCTCTTATAGGTGTACTATGCTAAAATAGACATAAATAAAAATGAGGGTTTCAAGGGTCTGAAATTCAGTATGATTTATAGAAGAATATACATCTGAATAGATACACGTAATAAAGCTGCACTGCTTCTTAATCTGCCATCCAGCATAAAAGAAATATAAACAAGTCTAGGTATTTATTCTTCATTAATTCTATTGAACCTCTGGAGCCTCATTACGGTTGTGTTTTGCCTCTTAGATTTCAGTTATGCACCTAAACATGGACATATTTGTTATACACATATGATTCAAAGTCTTGTTATGCAAGATAGAAGTTCATCACAGGAATAGATCAGAATTGTTGACGTCAAGTCAGCACTGATATTTAAGATTAGAATAATAAAATAAAAATTCTTGAAGCACATTCATTAGCTTTTTCCACACATAAGGACTGGCAGACAGAGTAGCATCCTTTTAAAATAAGAAATCTGACAAATCTAGTCT
Organism: Rhinoptilus africanus; assembly: GCA_013400135.1. Classification (NCBI taxonomy): domain Eukaryota; kingdom Metazoa; phylum Chordata; class Aves; order Charadriiformes; family Glareolidae; genus Rhinoptilus; species Rhinoptilus africanus. The sequence continues at coordinate 56,987 of VXBO01010759.1, read as the reverse complement.
GTTTCTATTACCAGAGTAATTCTAATTTATCCAAACTTATTTAACGTTCAGATATTTCACAGACAATGGCAACAAACAATTTGTAAGCTGAAGTGCTTTATTTGATGCTGCATCCAATGTTTTTCTACTCACTGTGTTTGGCAACCAGAAAATTACCATTTGGATTTTCTACCAGTTTGCTATTCAACCAGTATTTGGGGCAATTCTCAATTCTGCCCATTCCTTATTCTCCCTTATTCCCTAGACATTTTTTGCCAATATGCAGAGAGTCTTCATTTTCGTATCAGTATAGATGAGTGTATAGGTTACAGGCATGAGGTATTGTTTCAGCTGACTGGTTGGAACACAGATGTACTTATGAAGGGTATGGTGAAAGGGGAAGAATAAATTTTATGCTTTCAGTAAAATTTTAATTGCATCAGAATGTACACTAAAATTTATCAGACTTTCAGAATTCACAGCCTTTTGATTTATCAATCTGTAGTCCTTTGCATATGTGTGAAGAGCAATAGGCTCATGAAAAACTAAAGAATCCATGTTATTAAACACTGCACGTACATATGGCTCATCCTGAAATGAGAGAAAGACAGAGGAGGAAAATGTAAGAAAGAGGATAGAGAAATACTAGGAAACAACATGATTTGCTGAGGGCTTCGTGGTATTCAGACACAGATTCCTGAACTCCTATGTAAAATCCCACATCTAGAAAATGAGCTGACCCTCCTTGTAAAAGCAATTATTGTATCTTCTAGCTACCTCTTGTATTATTTTCACGAGGATTATAAAGAAGGGTTATTTTTTGCTGAAAATCTAGACCAAGGTATAATAACTCAGTTTCATTTCTTGACTTTCAGTGCAGTTTCTGAAAGGATTAGCTGATATAAAAGAACTCAGCCACGATATGTTCTTCTCTTGAGACAACCCATGTTCATTTAAGAAAGGCTCGGGTCCTCAGCTGTGCACCATGGAGGCTTGTTTGCCTCTCATTTAGCACAGGCTGCCAGGCTGCCTTGCACAGCCTTTGGAGAGGCAGAAAATAGCTATGTATACTGCATTCAAAAGCAAAACAGAAAAAAAAAATGCTTGATTCATACCAGTGAACAATTTTGGAGACATGTAAGTGTTCACATATATTTTTCCCTCAGACAAGCATACAGAATTCCCAAAGTTTATACAGAGGAATGTTTTCTAACCCAATTACATGCCCAAGCAGCTCAGCAGTTCACTGTCTGCAGTAATTTGGATCTAAAACTGAATAACTTTTGCCCTTGTTCTGGGTTGTGGTGTTCTTGGAGGATACAAGCTGACTTCAGGGATTCCTAGTTTCTTTAATGTCATCAGACATCCACGTGCTGTCCTGGACTCTGGAGCTACTTCTTTGACCGGCTTATATTTATTTGTGGGACCAATATCCAGTTACGAGATTTAAACTGTACTTGATCCTCCTCCTGCCAAAAGTAACTATAATAGAGGCGAAGGTATTAAGGGTCCAGAAGCCTTGCTTTTGACTGGGATTTTCCTCCTCCTGTGAGGAACAGCGCAGTGAGCTCCCTGCCCCTCAGTCAGGTACAGCTGCTATGGATAGTTCGGACCCACTCAGAATGTGGATGATGTGTAGGAATAAGGCCGACATACATAGGAACACAAGACCGTAAAGGAAGTAGAGGTCCCAACAAAAATAGTCAGAATTACTTCATTGCAGATTCCAGGGTGTTTATTATTATTAATATTATCTTACAGAATCACAGTATCACAGAATACTTTGGGTTAGAAGGGACCTTTAAAGTGTATCTAATCCAATCCCCTGCAATGAGCAAGGACATCTTCGACTCGATCAGGTTGCTGAGAGCCCTTGTTAAGAGGGCTGATGCTGTTTAGGCTATGTCTAAAATATGTGCAAATCCCAGAAAAGGATAATTCCTATCTATTCTGCTGCAGCCTGCTTTGTTTTAAATTCAGTGCCAGGAATTCTTATTACTAGAAGATGTTTGATGGCAAAGAAATAAGACAATAATTTTGTGGGTTGAATTTTATGCTGAGCTGAAACAGTATTCCAGAAATATTACTGGAGATAAATAGCCAAAGGGGATTTCTGATAATTAGGTGTGATTTTCAACTGAGGAATTAAACTGATATGATGCAGATGCATTTTGCTGCCTTTTGTTAGCACACAATCTGACTTCCTTTGTCTTTCCTCTTGCATTTTGTTCTACTACTTATTATATTTATTGCAGTGCCTTGAGCTAAGCTTACTGTGGGCAGAAACTAACTTCTGCTGGGGTAGAAACTGGCTTTCTATTTTATACTTGTGCAGCACCCGCGACATAACGCTTAACTGAAACACCTATAAGGGATAAATAATAGTAGTTTAATATATGGCAAGGTAAGAAATTATATCCAGTGTTGGAATATTTCTAGTACCAAGACATCTAATAGTCTTTTAGATGGTTTTCAAGATAGTTAAAAGAAATGCAACATCAGATTAAATTTTCTACTGTCAGCCTTGTATAAAATGTTTTTAACACCACCAATACTGGCATAACCCTTGGACTGAATTTTTTTTTTTTTTTTGTAGGAAAGCTGCAGTAAAGAAGGACATGTAATATACATTACAGCTGCTTCATGATGAGATGTGTCAGGTCCCTGAAAGCACCAATTGACCTTAATGACCTTGACCAGCCACAGCTGTGACCGTCACCCTCTGCCTCAGAGCTCCCTGTCCTTAAGCCTGAGCTGTGTTGTTGGTGTGCCTGTCTTCTGGATGGACCTTGGAGCTATAGCATAGATGGTTGGGCTCCTGGATGGGCTTTTCACATGTATGTCTGAGCCTGTCTCCAGCCTTGTCTCCTTTGCTCCTGACTGAGCTCTCTGCATGGATCCTGGACCTTGTTCACCTCAAACTGTGGCTGTTGAGGGACCTTGCTTCCAGCCCTAGTGGGACTGTGCCCTGCTGATGAGGTGTTACGTATGCTGGTGTCACCCTTGGCTCCTGGTTTGCCTTCCTGTGGTGGCTGCCTCTCACTGGGCTTGAGCATCGGTTTCATCTCTGTTTGTAGCTAGAACTTGTAATTTCAAGGGGAAATTTTTTGCCAGAATTGTGAAATGAAAAAAGAGCTTTGCGGAGAGATGTCTTTGCTGGTTGGAAAAGAAAAAAGAGGGGGCTAGAATAAAAAAGGCATATTTTTACTTGCAGAATGCTTAATTATGACTCTTTATTGACTAACTGTTTGCTTTGCATAACTTAATATTGTCATGTTGAAATATTAGACAAAAAAACCCCCATGTTTCCAGCTGAAAGAAAATAGTAATGAAATGGGCTGAGTATTGTTTGCCGCGGTGTTCAGTATATGCTGTCCAAGGATGTGGCTACGGCAGAAGCATTTATGAACAATTCAATATTCAGGTCTGGATGATGAGGAAAGCTGCTCTAAAGTAATTACTTTGACCTCCAGAACCAGCAGTGTTTCTTTAGCATTTTGTTTTGCTACTTGCTAATCAGTTTCTGCATCAATAGCATGGTCTGCTTTGTTCTACTACAAACCCTGGAGTTTCTGGAGTGTGCTGTGTCTTTGTGCCTGGATGTGGGCACGTGCATGCAGGTGACTTAAAATGATATCCCAGCTTTGTGCCACTGTTTAATTCCTGGAAGGAGAGCTCCTCGTACCATGTCCATCACAGCCATGATTATGAACATGTGTGCTTCTATTTGTCTTAATAAAACAAGAAAAAAGATCTTTAGAAAGTTTACAGCAAAGGGAGATGATGATTGGCTGTCAAAAAAAAATTCTTTACTGACCTCAGAAAGGTACTCAAAACATATTCCAATACAAATCTTTTGCCTGTACAAAACTCAGACTCTTTGGATGACAAAAGTAAATTAAACAAAAGGCATCAATCAGTCTATGGGCAAATATCCCATGTGAATCTACCTATCTCAGCTGAAGCCATTAATGGCCCCAAATGTACTACCAAATTGTTTATGACTGGACTGCCAGGAGGTTTGTGCATTGGTTTTCTAATCTGCTTTCAGGCAAGAGTGACAAGATAGTCAGTGACAGTGCTGATCCAAGACTGCGTACCAGCCAAGACACCTTTGTCTGAAGTACACTGGGGCTTGTGTGGAGGATTCCTCCCACAGCAGGGTTGAGAATTCACCAACCTCCAACAGATGGATAGGAACAACAAACCAGGGACTGCCAATGTTTTCAGGCATCTAAATGAAAGTTCACCCTTGCCTAATTTGTTAGCTTTGTAATGCTACCTTTCCATTTTTGTGTACTTTGTGACCTGAGCTATGCTATATTTGTTTCAGATGTGGTGCAAATATGGTGGAATACAAATGTACTTGATTGTAGGCATTAGCAAATTAGGTGGTGATGAGTAATCTGTGCTTTCAGATTCTCACTGAGAACAGTTCTGAAACACTTACATCTTAATAGATGTGTCAAGCAGAAAAAAAGCTATATCAAAATGGGATACTAAACAATAATTATCTTGCATTTTGATTAAAATATATTTCAACTGACAATTTCTCCTTCTCCAGATTTCTCAATATAATCTCTGAAGTGAAATCTGTGACCCTGTCTTTTAACTCAAGATGGCTAGATTGGGAGAACTGGCATATTTTAATCTCCTTTTTCCTTATGTGTGTCTGAATATTTGATATATATAAATACATATCAGGTAGACATTTTTATATCAGAAGTGGACTGTTTCCTTGTCTCTGTTGTTTGCTACTTGTGTTTATAAAGAATAAAATATCAGGATAGATATGAAATCTTCCATACATTTCACTGAAATACCAATGAAAATTTAATTTGATTTATTATCTTTTAAAAATTCTTCCTTCAGCTAAGTTGCGTTAACACTTTCTGTTCCTGGAAAATATCATACAAGAATTTAGTGTATGATCCTATAGATGTCAAAGATGGCATGTGTTGTCATGGGTAGATAGTATTTGTAAAGATGCAGTTGTATTACTTTTAGTGACTTTAGAAGCTCCAAGAGAATTACACAGAGAAAAAGAATTTCAGAAAGTTTGCTAAATGCAGTGAATTAGCAAAAATATCAAGCGTGAGGGTCTATCTTTAACTCAGGTTTTGGTTTTGTTTGGCATTTCACGTAGAAAGAAAAAATAACATCAGAGCTAAATAAGTCAGATGACATTCTTACAAGGTGCCATACACATTTCTGCCAAGGTCAGCAACCAACACAAATTAAGCTCCAAAACAACAACCTACAACACTCTAATCAATGTCAAATAAGCCTAACAAACCATAGGATCATAGAATGGTTTGGGTTGGAAGGGACCTTAAAGATCATCTAGTTCCAACCCCCTGCCATGGGCAGGGACACCTCCCACTAGACCAGGCTGCTCAAAGCCCCATCCAGCCTGGCCTTGAGCACTGCCAGGGATGGGGCATTCACAGCTTCTCTGAGCAACCTGTTCCAGCGTCTCACCACCTTGACCGTGAAGAATTTCTTCCTAATACCTAATCTAAATCTCCCCTCTTTCAGTTTAAAACTGTTACCCCTCATCCTATTGCTACGCTTCCTGGGTGCCCTG
>VXBO01010759.1:0-50671 GCA_013400135.1 Rhinoptilus africanus | reverse complement strand
GATGATTAAGGGAGTGGAACATCTCCCTTATGAGGAAAGGCTGAGGGAGCTGGGTCTCTTTAGTCTGGAGAAAAGGAGACTGAGGGGTGACCTCATCAATGTCTTCAAATACCTAAAGGGGGAGTGTCAGGAAGATGGAGTGAAGTTTTTTCCAGTGATGACCAGTGATAGGACAAGGAGTAATGGATGTAAATTGGAGCATAGGAGATTCAAGAGGAATATCAGGAAGAATTTTTTTACTGTGAGAGTGACAGAGCACTGGAAGAGGCTGCCCAGAGAGGTTGTGGAGTCTCCTTCACTGGAGACATTCAAAACCCGCCTGGACGCGTTCCTGTGTGATGTGCTCTAGGTGGCCCTGCTCTGGCAGGGGGGTTGGACTAGATGATCTTTCGAGGTCCCTTCCAACCCTATGATTATATGATTCTATGATTCTATGATAGAGTCCCTCCCCATCTTTCCCATAGGCCCCCTTCAGGTACTGGAAGGCTGCAATAAGGTCTCCCCAAAGCCTTTCCTTGTCCAGGCTGAACAACCCCACTCTCTCAGCCTGACTTCACAGGTGCTCCAGCCCTCTGATCTTCTTTGTGGCCCTCCTCTAGACCTGCTCCAACAGCTCTTATGTTGGGGGCCTCAAAGCAGACAAGTTTTTTGTATGTATTTTTCCTGTAGTCCTGAGGATTGATTCATATTATAGAATATTTTCCAATGAACAAAAAAGACTCCACTTTGTTGATTAGTTATCACATCTTACTTTTATCTTAGGGGGGTAGTATAGCAGGCCTGCCACTGAGGAATCAATTTCTGACAATTTTCCATCGTGTTATGTGAGCCAGAGTTGCTTTTGACCTCTGAAGAAAAGGTAGAGGTTTCCAAAGATTTGAAAAGTATTTTCAGCAAGATGGACACTAGGCACAGCCTGGTCATCAACTCTATGCTTCGTTCAATGGCTGAAACACTGGCATGGAGGTACTCACAGCAGGCATGTGCATCCCCTTGGGGTTTCCCATTCCTGGGTTCCCTTTGAAGGCATACTTACCTTTGATCAGCACCATGGAAATTAGAGCACTTGCCCAGGAAAAACAACACCTTGTCCACCACCCTTGTTCTGGGACATGCTGAAACCACACCTTCCTTTTCTCAGAATCTGGAGAGCCTGTGGCCTCTGGATATTCTGCAGCGTGGATGAAGCTGGACCACAGAAAAGATTGGTCTGATGGTGCAGAAAAGACTGCAAAAAACTTGTGGAGCCAGGAAGAGAAAAACTCATGGGGAGTGGGAAAATGTATATTCCCAATACTTTTTGTGCTTTTTATCCCACATCTCTTAAGTGGGCATTGCACTGGCAGAGTTCAGATCAGGAACCAGAATGAGAAATACTGTCTCAAAAAGGCTGTAGATATATGTGCCTCCTTGTTTGCCCTCTCAGGTTAGGGCACACTGTGAGGCACTAGATGTGGACAACCTGGGTATAGCCAAAGGCCAGAGAGTCCTGCTCCAGCCCAGCAGCAGTAACAGTGGTTGCAGGTAAAGGAATCTCAGCAGCATGAGAGGTCACTTCTGGTCCAGGCACATTCAGCCCCAAAATCCAAACTGTAGGTAGGTGGGATCGATTTCAGCCACTGTGACTCCAGTCCACTTGAATTTGTCCATGAACTGTCGTATTTCACAAACTATGTCTAATATTGTTGGACTTCATTGAAGCCCATGGGGAAAATATTGTGAAAACAGATGTTAAAAATGCAGTTTATTACAGATACGGACCTATTAAATTGAAGGGTGGTGAAATAAATTATTAAGAAAAATCAAAACTAACAGACAATTGCAGGCATTCTCTTGGGGAGAAATCTATTTTCTGCTCAGCCACAAGCTCAGTAATGGTGAGATATGATCCATTTAATGCAGTTTGAAATATAAAATCACTTGCACTAGATCACGTTGTATGAACTGTATGCTCTAACACTGCATTCAAAAATAAATGTTGCAGTGTGGTACAAGAACCATATACACGAACTTTTCTCCTCTGGGAAAGTTCAGCGGCCTTTTGTATAGAGAACTGATTTTATCAGCTCAGAAAATTCTTCTAAAGCTAGCCACAGTTGTTAGGATTTTGCAAAAATACTTATGGTGTTTGTCCTCATTAGCAAACTAAGAAGTGCTCCTCCTTAGCATTCAGAACCAACTCTGACACTTCAGTGAATAGATTAATAATGAAGAGAAAATCAGAGAAAGAAGCTTTCCATCCTTTAAGAGATCGTTCAGATAAGAAGAGATTAATAGCAGTCACCGGGGGATCTGAACTACGAATCTGTCTTCAAAAACTTCCCAGGTGATAATGGCACAAAGAAGTCAAAGTCAGATTTAAATAAAAATTTTGTAGATTCGTATGGGCAGCTCCAGGTCCTAAGATCCAAGAACCCTCACATTTTAAATCCGTATCTGAATCTTTTACAACACAGACCCAACCATAAATTAATTCAGTCTTGGAATCCACATTTTTTTATTTTTATTTTTATTTTTTTTTCTCAAGCAGAAATGTGGTTTACATAATTGTATGTGCTGAGGTTACTTTGCATATATGGTGATATTCCGAATCCTCCCTAATAACTGGAAAGTCCTGTCTGATTTCTGTCACGTTTGGCAAAAGGGTAGAGATCCCAAATATAGTTAAGCTCCAAGTTTTATGCAAATAAATTAACAGTTAGAGGAGGGGAAATCTGTTAATTAAAGCCTGCAGCAGAAATTTATACTCTGTTAGAATGTGCATGAAAGAGAAGCCTGGAGCCTGGAATTAAAAACTTCATTTGGACAGCACAGTTTGTGAAAAGCAATCCTCCAAGTGTTCACATCTGGCCAAAGTCAGTCAAGTACAAGGCACAAAATTATATGAAACCAAGCTTTATTAGCTTCAATGTTCAGGGAGCGGTTTGTTTTACTTAGTAAATAATTTATTTCTTCATTTTGTGCAGTCTGCTGTGCCTCTGCTTTTGGCTGCAGAAATGCAGTAACACTGTGAGAAAGGCCAAGGCATTTCTGAGCTAGTCTAAAACAGAAAGTCTGGGCAGTCATGTGAAAATAAATTTTTTATGAGATTTGCAGCCCAGCTTCTAAATCAGATAGGTTTTGATAATAAGCATCCACTATACTGTGTCTTGTTCCAGTCTTTCTTTGGGTTGTTTATAGATGGCTGTCACCTTAATATAAGATATATTAATTCCAGTTCTCTTCCCTTGATACATCATTTACAGAGAAACCCCTCATTGCTAAATCACTTTGTTAAATCACTTTGTTTCTTCTTCACATCTCTGATTGGGAAGAAGCTATTTCCTGGACGCTGTATCAGAATCTCTGTGCTACCATGTGTGACCGTGTCTGCAAGGAAACTATATAGATGTGCATATACATTTAGGCTTCATGAAACAAAACCTATGAAATTATGGAGCTCTTTCCAAATGCTTGTGTCCAAGGAAGCCAACATCACTGAAGCCCAACCACAAGACTGATCAAAGTGTAGTTTATGACTGTGTCAGTGTACAGACAAATATATGGACAAAATGGCAGACAATCTTTTTTCTCCTTTCTCATCTGTTTTTGTGCAATGCACAGTAAATCTGATTTAATGTTTCTAGCATGCAAATGGTAACCTCAGTAGCTACTGTTTAAGCTTAAGAATATTTGCAGTCGGATTTCCTAAAAGGCTTCATAGAAAAAAAGGCTCATTGTTCGAAGCCCAATTCATCTTTTGGTTAAGACTGATCAAAATAGTTTATACAGATTTTCATAAGCTTTTTGCTTACACCGTGTATTATTTGGCTTAGTGATCACAACTGAAAAGCATGATTTTAATAAAGAAGTTGAATAAGTAGATTAAAGTAAGTTACAGGGGCTGCCTCATTCCAATAGTAAACAAAGTAAACTAGTTTAATCAAGGCAAGATAGGTTATACATAGCACGTGTGTTATCCTTACTTCATTTGCTTATTGTTTTACATTCGTATTTAAAGCAGCCAACATATCACAGATGATAAAAAAGATTACTTTTTAATTACCAACTGAGCTCCTTGATACGTTTTTAGAAGTTCTTCTGATGAAGTGAGGAGAGCTGTTGCTGTGAATTCAAATCCTAATTAGTATCTCCCAAACACCCAGGAATCGATAAGTTGTTTACAGGCCCCTGTAAGGAATGACTGAGCGAATCACTTTGAATATACCCCTTGTGCAAGGACAAATCCATGCTCCCGTGAATGCCTGTGCTAACTACAGATTGATTTTACTGATTCAACTATTTAGCATTCGGTGAAAGAAGCGGCGGGAAAGAGACTGGTAATACCAGAATCTCAGGTGATGTGTGCGACGAGGCGCAGAAGTGCAGGGCTGAACAGGTTCCCAGGCTTGGAATTGGCAGGGCATTTTGCTCAGGGGCATAGTGGCCACGGATTGATGAGGATTTTGGAGGTTTTTCTGGCTCTGTTAAAATCATGTGGGTATATTCCACAAAACTGCATTCCTGCAAGTGCTGGAGGCAAGTTGCTGGTGACCCCGGCTGCTCTTTGTCCCTGTTGCTGTGGCTTGATTCAGGCCCCTGGGATGCTGCTTTCTCTGGGCCACCTTTGCTTCTTGGAACAGTCCAGCACATATAAGATGTTGCATGTGAGAATATTAGCGTGGGCACATGATTACTGGCAACTTTGATATTTAACAACAAACAATCATATGTATAAACTGAACACAAATGTCGTTTTTCTGGAGAAGGAGCAGTCTCTCTCACTAGGTGATTTAAATGTAAAGGAACTCTACTGCCTTTCCTGTAGCATTTAAAGGCTTCTCCAGGGTATTTCCCTAATGAAGAGTCTACAAGAGTCGACTGTTTGAAAGCGAGCAATGTAGAGCTCTCCGAATCTGAGGTGGAGCAAGCAGTAAACCAAGTTCTATTTAACTGCATCTCCTCGTTACAACAATATTTATGCAGCGACAATGTTGTATTGTGAGATATATATATATATTTTTTTTTTGGTAAAAGTATTTTTCCAGATGAATGACTCATCTCGGAAATCCGCGGATGGCTGGGGATGCAGGTAACCATGGTTACTTTGGTTGCCTAGCGACACCTGCCTTACGCTGCTGAGCCTGCTCCTGCCCAGGCCACCTCTGCGCAGCACAGCCCCATTCTGCTGCCACCCCTCACCAGCTCCCTTGACACAGGACAAGTTGTTTTGCTACTTATCCCGCAGTCCAGGAGATTAGAATTGGAGTCAGTTTTTTTATCTAAAAAAAAAAAAAAAAATAGAGAAAGAGGGAGGGGGCCCAACTCTGGTCTCTCTTTAGCAACATAAACCCAGTTGTAGCTGAAGGCAGGATCTGACTCAGTGTGCTGATGTAAACCCTCATTTGTGCTGTGAGACATAAGTTTGCACAAAAGTTCATTTGGGGCAGGATTTATGGGTATCGATTAGTTTCTCAGCCCAGACACAGAACAAGCACTAACAAACTAGAGTCTGGTCCCTTTACTGCATAAAATGCAGCATTACTTCATTTAGAAACAAGTAATGCTCATTTATACTATTTCAGAAACAAAAAATGCATTTACTTTATAAATAAGATTTTAAAATATACTTATAAAAAGGCTAAGAGTCAGATTCTGCCAATTATGTCAATTTAATCGGAGTTGACTGCAAATGAAGAACAACAAATTTTACTGGACTTGGCTATGGAGGGCTTCTTAAATGCTGCTGTTTTATGCATGCCGTGACTCACTACCATCCGGTCTTGGTATGCGGAGGTCTGCGGTTGATGTCACAGCCTTGGCCTCTGCCTTTCAGGGCATTTTCTCAGAACAATGACTTGCAACCACTTTTCACCTGAGCACTCTGGATGGTATTTGTGGTCTAGCTGGATTGCTTACACAAATAGGAGGACAAATTGCTTATGTAAGTCAGGCACTTTAGGTGCAACCTTGTCTGTCTGTAAATAGGGATGCCCTTGTCTTCCTCCTCAGCCTTCCCCTCTGCAGCACTCAACAAACTCATTGCCTTGCAGTAGGAACAGACAAAAGAAAATATTTTCTACACTTGCAGTCCTGAGTGCCCTTCCAAGCAATGTTCTGCTGAACAAGAGCTCCTTCAGGAGCTTTCTTTCTGGGGTATCGACCTGTTTTCTGCCTCTGGTACAGTGTGCGGTCCAGTTAATGTGTTTTTGCAGTAAGTTCTTCAAAGCATCATTGTTCTCCTTCAGTTAATTCTTGCTCATGACTTCCTTGAGGTTAGTGCCACAGGTGACTCTTACTCTAAATCTGGAGTAATAAACTCATCTGTAGTGCTAGATCATTAACCTGGTCCCTGGTTTGGGCTGGATCAGCTCAGACTCCTCCCAGCAGTTCCTGGGCACTACTTGGGAGTTGGTACAAAATAGAGGTTATTCCCTCTAGGCAGTTTGGAAGCAGGTACGGTGCTTTGGAGAGAAGGAGTGGTCAGCAGAGCAGACATAGGACATTCTAGCCTAGCCAGTTTCAGTATGAGAGAGAGAACATGGGCATGTTTAATCTGCTGTAAAGTAGTGTAGTGCTTTAACTGGTTCCTTCCCCCAAGTTTCTTACTTTCCACCTCTGGAGCAGGTTCAGCCTGGTCACTTTTTGCAGAGAGACAGACAGGTATAGACTCTCATTCTGCTACATTTTCTGAGATTCGTTCAGAGAATCAGAAACCTGCAAAAACTGTTAGCAGTGACAGTGCGTATGGTGGTGGTTAGCGTGCAGATGTTCTTCGACCAATGTCTGTCATGGTGAACAATGAAGTTTCAGGGTGCTTTCCCATTTCTGTGGGGATGCTAGACTAGAAAGGACCACCTAGATCCACTGAGTGATGTTCATCTGTGTTTAGCTGTTATTTCTTGTGTGGCAATTAGATTGTTAGCAGCAGGGGGCTTGTAAAGCACATAGCAAATAGGGTTATGATTCAAGACTGCACATAAGCCCTACAGTTCAGTAAGTAAGGAAAAAAGCAATGTCCTTAGCCAAGTAAGGGGCTCGTGTTGCCCAGTGCGGTGCTGATGTCCTTGTACGATGAGAAAAGAAAGGACTTCTTGCTCACTTGGAATGTTTTCCAGAATCTTTGTAAGAAGTACATTTCTTCTTTATTTCTGTGCATTTTCCAGAGCCTATTGGAACTTTCATTGGTTTTCTTCTTCTCTTTATTTTCCATTGTAATTTTGTGTCAGGACTACTCTCAAATTTCACCCTTCCTCTCTTTCTGTCTGTATATCCTATATCCTATGCTTAGTATTAGAGTTGCATTTTTTTTCTTTCTACACGCTGTTCCTTGTAAAAGGCTTCCTGGTTGAATATAATTTGTTTTTCTGTGTTAATTTAGGATAATAGTTCCCCTTGCCCCATTTGCAGCCCACATACTGATGCAACTTCCCCTTGTTTTGTTCCCAGATAAGTATTGCCACAGTGCTTTAATAAAATGATGTAGGACTCTGTTTACAAAAGAGTGCTTCTGTGGTATCTTACTGCTTTCACAGGAAGCTTAACAGCTTGCGGAACAGTAAGTGGCAAATGTTTAGTGCAACATTATGCCAACTTGAGGACAAACTGTTCCTCTCAGGAATGTTTTCAGGCTTAAATGAGAGGAAAATCCCCCTTGCAGAATGTGAATTCTTGGAGGGGGTGGCGAGTGACTGCCACTTCTTTGCCTTGCCAGCAGCTCCAGTTCTCAAGCACCTTCCAAGGCTTTTTCAGATCAGCTGTAGCATACACTCAGCAGCAAGGAGGGATAAAACTGTGACTGGCTTTTCCAGAGGAGTGAGGATTCCTCTTTCGTGGATGAGGCAGTAAATCTTCCAGCCTGCCTCAGACGGCAAATATTGGTCTGTGCCCACAGATGCTGGGAAGGTGCTGGGGAGGGTGACGTGAGGCCATGGCAAAGCTATTAATGTGAGTAAGCAAAGACTAGCGGCGTAGATGAAAAAAATGTGAGACAGAACAATTCAGAACTTAAACAGTGATGAGTCAGACTGAAATATGTGGCACTTCAGCCGTGGATGCGAGTCACTCATCAAGAAGATAAGTGGATATTAATGAATTAATGATTAGTTTGACAAAACTGAGGAAGGAGTTGAATTTAATACCATTGTCTCTGTTAATCCTCCAAAGCAGAAAAAAATTTTTGTAGGTGGGCTTTGCCCATCATCAATATTCTTCATCTCTGGACCTCAGCCTCAGTTGAAAATATTCTGCTGGCTTTCTGTGGCTTTTTGGTCCTGGATTCATTAAAAGGCAACTGTGTGGCCATTATCTGTAAGTGGATCCAGGATTTCCAGATGGGTAGCCAAGCTATAGATATATAGTGTGCTGGAGCCTGAAGGTACAAGAAAATTGTTTGTGTTTTTTCTATTTTATATGCAATCTTTGGTGCAAGGCAGGACTCTGATGTTCTAAAGCCAACAGGGTGCTCAGCTGACGCTATGAATTTACCATAGGGAATGTACAGCAAGCTGTGGCTCACGGCTCTCAAAGTCCCAACAGTTCTTGAAGATTTTGTGAAATCTGACTGAATTTCAGCCCTGGATACCCCAGTCCTCCACCTCAGAAATATGGTCTAACAGGGGGGACAAAGAAGAATAGAATGAAAAACTCACTAGACAAAACCTGTGATCTGATAAAATAATGCCATTCTTCACTGTAGTAAGGGATGTCTCCAGTAAATCATAGGAAATATAGTCTAGCCAGGAAGCTTCATAGAAGGCAAAAGGGGGTAACACCTTCTAGATCACAAGGCTCCTGAAGCCATAGTTACAGCTCAGTATGTAGCAAAGAACAGTTTTACATTCGTGAGAAAATGAATTATTGTGTTTCATTGTTTTTCTTTAAAAAATATTTGTTATATGGAACATACGGATTTTGCAGAGACTGTGTTAGCCATGGAAAGCTGTTTTAACAAAATTCCTCCTTCATACATATGCATAGGCTTCGGCTATGACCGATTAAAGGGGCAGGAGGTTTCCCTGGGATGACCCACAGCCCAGATTGGGGTGATGCTGCTGTGCAGAGGGACCGTGTTCCGGCCTGGGTGCCCAGGTTGCCTTCAGGTGGAAGCTGGAGCGAGCTGAGGCATTCCCAGATTTCAGCTGGGTAAGGACTGAGATAGGGTTAGTGTATGCTTTCAGATCTACTTGCTGGAAAGTGTCCCACAGCTTAAACAGCCAGAAAACAGCCCTTGGTGACTTGGCCATGAATTGCAGACTTGGTAGGTGAACTACCCTTGCAAACCAGCAACAGCAGACTTTCTAGAGAAAGTTCACTTGCCAGAGATAGGCCAAGAAGATTGATTTACATGATAAGAAAAAAGTTCAGAAACAGATATTTCAGTGCTCCAAAATTTTTACCTTCATGTATAACTAAATATGTTTAATTTTTTCCAGGAAAAAAGAAACTTTTTTTCTGCAGAACACATTAGTAATTTTATCTTCCATGCTTCAAAACTGACAAGCAAAATCGTTAGGCAGATGAGTTTCAGAGGGCCAGTACATGAAGAAGTAGTAGGTTTACAGAGAAAGGATTTTAGTTTTTCAGGCACATAGAAGAGTTTTGGGGAAGGAGGAGCTAACTAGAAGATCTTGCTCGATACCTCTGGAACTAAACTGTGGACATGGAGTTTGGCAAGCTTTTGAGGTATTATTTGAAAAGTCCAAGAGATCCTTTAAATCATGCAGAAATCCTTCTTCAAATTGAAATCCTGCCTTAGTAAAGAAAAAGGAAAGAGCATGGATGATGAAATGTGTTTGGTTTTTTTTTTTTTTTATGTCATAGGATCATAGAATGGTTCGTGTTGGAAGGGACCTTAAACCGACCCCTAAATATAAAAGAATGTACAGAGATATGTAAAGAAAACATTACATTATGGTGTATGATCCATTTTTCATGTGGATTTCCAGCACCAATAATTGTTTAAATGTTTTGTTTGTTTGTTTGTCCCCCTTACATCCTTGGCAGCAGTTAGTCTTAGTAGTCTTAGCAGTTAGTAGAATTGAAAATTAAAAACTAGGTTCAAGACCTTCATTTTGAGAAAGTGAAGATTAAAAGGATGGCAGCTTTGATTACAGCGTTATGCCTCTGCAAATTAATGTTAAGTGTCTGAAGCTTCATTAGGCACAAAAATGTCAAAGATGGAGGCATTTTCATAATGTTATTTTGCTCACTAAAAATTATCAATATGTTTTATTCTCATAGAAAATTAATTTCTAACAATGCTTCTTTCCTTGTGGCATTTTTGCACTGGCTGCATCAATTCATGCAACAAAAAGAGAACCAGCATGCTAGTAAAATAAAATTTATCAGTTTGGGTTTTTTTCTTTAGTACCTTCTACAAGCAGTATCCAAATTCCTGCATCCTAGATTCACTTACACATGACATTACGCCTCCAAAGCAGGACTGTGGGTAGCAACAGCAGTCTGAAACCAGCAAAGGTCAGTAAGTTTTTGTGCTGTGCTTTTTTCCTCATTTTTATTAGAAACATTTGTGTGAAAGTTCTGCTCCTGGCACTCATTTATGTCCCATGTAAAATTATCATAAACATGCATGTGAAAAGAGTATTTTTCATGATGGTCTACTGCAATATTACAAATTATGGTAGTTAGTGACTAGTTACCAATAACTAACAGATGTTTTATTGGTCTTCAAAGGTGAAAATCATGAAACTAATGCAAAAAAGTGGTGGTGTTATGAATAAGTGTCAAATAAAAATCCAGTTTTCATGCAAATATTTATTTTCATAATAATAAAAGTGAAAGCTATAATTTAAAAACCCCAAACCGTTG
The DNA here is from genome assembly GCA_013400135.1 of Rhinoptilus africanus. Lineage (NCBI taxonomy): Eukaryota > Metazoa > Chordata > Aves > Charadriiformes > Glareolidae > Rhinoptilus > Rhinoptilus africanus. The sequence goes on along the minus strand of VXBO01010759.1, from coordinate 39,862 downwards.
TAACTACACCATAAAAAGAGAATGCCTTACTCAAGAAGTTTTTCCACAAAGCAACAGATTCTCTGAAAGAGCCGTATTCAGTGCACAGTAGTGGATTTGATTCAGATAAGCAAAACAAATTACTAATTGTCATTTTTTGAACAGATTAGTTAGAGGTGCCTCTTGTGTGCAGTGGGTTTCCTGTCCTATAAACTAGTACAGCAACGAGATAGTATAGGCAATCTGCATCAAGCCATTTCTGATAAAACTCCTGATTTTAGTGGGGTAAAGGCATTTCAGTAGCATGAAGCACTTTTGGAAAGGAGGACTCCCATAGGAATCCGCAGTACTGCCTTTTAAATTTTGATATTGCAGCTATTTACTAGCTGCAGGCACAGGATGTCTGGTGCAAGCTGTAACAAAGTCTCAGGGCTGTACAGTGAAAAATCTGTTTTCCTAAATATTCATAAAAGAATTTAGTACAAAAGCCCATTAACCAGAACTTTGCATCATAATAAAACTTTACAAGTCTCAAATATTTCCCTTGTACCATGGTAGCACTGAATCTCCTTGATTGGTTAAATAGGCTCACAGGTTAATGACCTCTAAGAAAGCTTTGTTTTTCATCACGTTCCTGGAGTATTTGGCTTCTTTTATGTTCTCACTTTCGGCTTAGTTACGAGACTGAAAAGAGAAGCTGAAATGAAGAACATCTGCCTGGAGGCAGCCAAGCACAAACTGCAGGCAAACCCATAAAACCAGGCTGAAGATATGGACAGACCAGAATAGAAGTACCCACGACAGATGAGTCACCTAATTCAATAAAGAGCAAACCTGAGATAAAGACTGCGTTAGTTATCCATAGATTAAAACAGAACAAATAAACCCCTTCAGAACAGTGCAAAAAGCTTTCAAGTCTGGTCAGCGGTGTGTTGGAAAAGATGCTTTTAAACAGGCATTAAACACAAACAGCAAATATCAAGGCTTCTTAAATTGCCAAGAAGAAAACATAATGTTGTGTTTTCAATGCTTGGAGCAATTGACTGTCAGGGACAGAAACACAGTGTTCTTTGAGGGGGTTCATCCTGCCCCTAGAACTTCATTATAACTATAAACAAAAGAGCTGAAACAGGCTAAGTAAACAAAACTAGAAACAGCTTCTTCTCTTAAAATCCAAATGCAAGTTAAGGAACATTGAGGAAAGAATTTGGTTTCATTTGTTCTCTGCTGTCCTGCCATTGCCTAGTAACGTTTTCAAACAGTGCTGGCTACCACTTAGAAGCGGAATTAGTAGGAGGATTGACTTTCTTCCCTCAAAGAAAATATTGGCCTTTTGGTGAGAAATTGCATGCTGAACGTCTGAGCCTGACCTCATCAATTTTCAACCTCAAACTTTTATGTTTAAAACTGTGGGGTTTAATGTGGAGTGCTACTTTCATGCCTTATGGGAACTGCAGCTCAATTGCTCGTATCCCATTTTCTTTCATGATTTTCAGTAAAAAGGCAACATCTCACATGAAAAACGATCACATTTTAGTGTTTAGTAGAAACAGTTTTCTTCTGGAAACAAACCAACCAAACACTGAAACTTTTCACAAGCTAATGCGTGTCGGAGTTCAGGCTTTTGATGCGTGAAAAGCAAAGACTGCCTCTGCCAGCCACTTGCAAAGCTGTGGTAAAGGACACTAAAAAGACACCTGACTTTATCAGTTAATATAAACTCACATATAAAAGAAATCTATGCCAAAAATATAACTTAGAATGAAGGGTCAAGCTGCACAGAAGCTAGGGAACAGTATACCTACAGTTGCCTCCAAAACATTAATTTAGCTACCATTGGAATTCACTTTCTGCATTAAATCTGAGAAGTAAAAAAAGGGGAAGAGTAGGATCTGATTACATAATTGAAAACTGTATTGAAATGTAATTGCACAAGTGAACAGAATAAAGGTTGCCAGAAATTCATTTATCTGATGTTTCCTAACTTCCAGTGTCAGAGCTCAGTTGCCCAGCCTGCATTCCCCGCTGGATGATCACATACCAGCTGTGGTCCCACGGTTCTGTGGCTGTGTTAAGGTAGCGTGGTGTCAAGCTGACGTATTCAAACACCCCTTTGTACTCAGTAAGTCGAGCAGATGAAAACAACTAAAGTAGCTGCTAGACCAACTGCTAAAGTGACTCTCCAACATCTGGACTGAAGCTGGCCAACATCTATGTTGCTAAAAGCACAGGCAGAGCTTGCTTAGGTGCAGCAGCACCTAAAAAATTAAATGATAGCAAAAGAACTTGCAACCTAAGCAATATTCTTTTTGTATATTAGTTTTGAAGTTAGTTCCTCATCTGTTTCTTTGAAACAACTTCTGTTATGTGACAGTGTAAGAAGATCCATCATCAAATTTGAACCCTCAGTTGTTTTTCACTTCACTCATGTCAAAACTTAACAGACTTTTGGACAATGGCAGTGTGTTATTCACTGTGGAAATATGAGTCCCCGCAGTAGTGCTTAGATGCCCTCATGAAGCAGAAGCATGGTGATGTTTCTGTGGAGTGAATTTGTGTTCTGCGTGGGACTTCTTGATTGAGGATGGGCAGCTCTGGCCTCCTTTCAAATTATGGGTGAAGGGATCTTGCTCGGTTTAGCGTGTTTCCATTCCATGTTTTCCATTCCATGTTTTCCATTCCTAGTCCTCACTCAGAGTTGGAGGTCCTCGAGCTCACTGTGTGGTTGTTCTAGGAAGTGTGGGGTTTGTTGGGTGCTGAGGGCAGGCTGTTCCCTGGGTGAAGTGTGATCTGCTTCTCACTTTAGGCATGAAAAATGCCCAAGACTCTAAGATATGACTCAGCTCCTTTTCACCAGAATTCAGTGATGACTCCTACCTTACAATATTTGTGGTTTTAGCTATTTTAGTATTGACAAATATCAAAGATTTGCTGTAAAAGATGGTGTGATAAGAACTTCTGAGAGAACGAGATGCAATATTGTTTTGGAAGAGTTGTGGAGCCACAACCAGCCCTGTGCAGCAGCATGTCATTATTGAAACAATCACAGGAAGGTTATTGCAATAGCTAAAAATGCTATACAAAAAAAAGAGGCCTTGAAAACTACAGTTATGTCTCCTAAATTCAGCTAGAGGTACTCTGGTGCAGCTGTGCAAAGGACTTCTCGACTCTCCATATGGATGCTGAGTCATTCTGATGTCAAATGCCCAAAGCCTGCAGGAAATAGCAGGTTTGTTGTTGCTGAGTCATAGTGTCATGTACATCTTGCTAACTTCAAGCTGGCATACAGGAAGGACTGATACACATCTCACACTCCTCATGTCTCTCCTTGTCTCTCACCGGTTGGGAGAACTGCAGTCTGCTTTAGTCATGTCCTAGAGAATAATGCTAGGAATACCCTGAGATCATGTTTATTTCCCGGTTGCTTCTTGAACTCCTAATTAAAATGGAATGCTAGGTGGAGGAGAAATTGAATATTATATAGAATGGGACATTAATGACCTTTTAAACTATTCGGGTATTTCTATTAAAAGTTCCTCTTCCCTCCTTCAGTAATGGAAAGAGAAGAAGCAGGGTCAGAACTCTGTGTGCCTGTTACACGTGGTGCTAGCAGCACCACTTATTATGCACCACCGAAGGCACCAGTGAACGCAGCCTTCATTCCCGTTATACAATACTGGTTTTAGTTGTTTATACCTTTTTGAAACACTGAGTTTAAGCCAAAACTTTTCATACCCTGCCTGTGCCCCTGGCTGAATTCTGTAATATTCCAGCCAAATAATTCAGCTCCTTCAGTGAGCCTAGGAACAAAGTGCCACTTTGCTCATGTTAATACTTCGAGGTCCTTTCTTTGAAATGCTCCAACACCACCCTGCAGGGATTTTAAATTTGGCAGAGGGATAGCTCTCATGTCAAAAATAAGCCCTCCATCACGCCTGTGAAAATCCTCCCTATTTTTTATAAAGTCTTCATAATTATGTCAATTGCAATCCATACAGGTTCAGGAAAGTTGTGAGAAAGCTGGTACTTCAGGCTTTTTAGATATCTCCTACAGAAACTAAGGGCTGTTGCAAATTTCATTTTTAGTTTAAGCTGTTACTTTGCCCTTAGCTAACAAGATGTGTGCTTTCCCCACAGCGTAAGTGTGCTTCAGTCAATGACTTTGGGGGAACTCTGGAAAACTTCTCATGTTCTGGGCCACTTCTACCCCTGTACTGGCTTTCTGTACGTAGAAGGGGAAGCAACAAAGAATAGTGCTTGGCTGAGAAAAGAAAGAATACAGAGAAGGAGATTTGGTGAGACAGGGTCTGTGGGGAAGAAAGAGAAGGCATAACGAAGTCTAAAGACTTCCCCGGAGACTGACTGCGGAAAGGGTAGGACCCTGTGTGTTAGGGTCAGAAATGAGCCTGGGAGAAGAGAACAGGGACGACTGTGTAAATACACTAAAACAAACATGCTGGGAATATAGGCTAGGAATAAGAGAAGAAGGAAAGGAGTGGAGTACCATGAATTATGGAAGGAGAGACAGGTGATGAAAAGAGAGAAGTTACCAGAGGAATCTCTTAAAGAAGGTATAGCAGAAAAGTTGTTGGACAGTATTTGTCTCTGGAGGGTGGAACTCAAGATGCTGGAGATTCTCCTTTCTGTTGGTACAAACAAATACCTGTGGAAACCTAAAGGGAAAAGTTAGGGTGTTTATCTGTAAATGCAAAGACTCTATTATACTACATATACACCAGGACATTGAATTAAGTCTACATAGAAAGCTTTCATTCTGGTGTTATTTAACTTCTGATTTCCTAACTTTGAAATTTTTAAAATGGTTATCCGGTATCTTTATAGCATTTTTGTCTTCTGTGTAGCTTATTAAAGTTTTTTTTTTTCTATTATACCAACACTGCAATAAGGATCACAAGGTCTTGGGAGGCTTTACCTGATATATTTGCATCATTCCATATACAATACCCAACTATTACTTTAACGTAACCTTTACTAATTGGTATTATTTGTATATTGATATGTCGTGGGAAGGAGTTGAAGTGGAAGATCTGGTTAACATGAAGGAGAAATAGCAAGATGATGAGCTTTCTACCTAAAAATCCATCTTACATAGGCAATGACCAATGATTTTGATGAATACTAACCATGTTTTTACTTAGCTGCCAAGAAATAATTTAATGGCTCTAATTTATAAAAGCAATTGCTGCCTGGCTACAAAGTACCATTGGCACTCATTTTACCCTACTCTTTCTAGAACCAGTAAAGAGGGAATGTTCACTCTCCAAAGCTCTCCCAACAAGTATCTCCTTGAACCTGCAGATCCTGGGGCAGCACATGGTGAGGAGTATTAGGCTCTGCTGCTCCTCTGCGAACAGAAGCAGGGATTTTAATGACAGCAGACCTGTCTAGCTTTGGGAGCAGCTGTTACTCGTGAGCAGAAGTTTCTTCTCTCTCTCCCACACCTCAGAGAATGAGAATGGTCACACTGCAAACACTCATCACACTAATGAGGTGCTTAAGCACCTGCTCCACTCTTTGTGTTAATCCTGTTTCTAAGCAGGTGTAGCCTAGCAGCAGTGCAGTCACTATCTCATTATTACAAGGTCAGGTTCCTCTTTGCTGTTTTTGTAATGACTTTTACCTTGGGCTCCTACACCCAGCATCCTTATGCTTGAATAGATCAGGCTTCTAAATTACACTGAATCAGTAGCAAAAAAGTGGGGATTTTGGACCTCTTTTTGTTCATATAAGCAGACATACTTTCCCCATAGTCTCTCTGGATCCTATTTGGAAGGACAGTCAGGTACTTGCTGAAGATGCAAACAGGTGTCTACAAAGAGTATTCATTCATTATTAAAGGTAGCTACTGAGAAGGGGGAGTTATTTGTGAGTGAGAGTTGGAACCTTTGGGCTGGATACGGGAAAGAAGAGCTTGCCTGTGACGCTGTAACTAATCAGCTCCGAGAAGGTAGAAGCATGGTAGGTGTGAACTGGCCTGATAAGGCAGTGAGGAAGATTGGTCAGAAATTACATCTACTCAACACCTTTATTTACCAATCTATGCCAATATCATTGACCTTATTAAAAAAGTTCACAGAGGCTCAAGATTTGCTAAATAATGACATCTGGACCATGGCACGGGGGCTTAAGTCCCTCACCATTACTAGAATTGCAGGAAACAGTCTGGCAACCGAATTCTTTCAAAGACTCATGGCACAGATCATAGGCATTTCATAGCCTAGAGCCTGAAGTGCCATAGGAGGCTAGAACATTTTATAGCCTCCTATGTGCTATACCATCTCTACCTCCTTTCCCCCTATTGGACTGTCAGCCTAAATGTAAAGCAATGTACAAATATGGCCAAGAACAGGTCTTGAATCCAGAGATTAACTAGAACTGCATGACTCATGCCCTGATGTCTAATCTCTTGTGCCTTCCAAAATGGGTTTGGCATAACTAAGCCACTTATCAGGAATGGTCCCTGGCCTGTGCTAAACCCTGAACTGTGACAAGGCATTGCTCAGGGGAACGCCACCTGGCATGTGGGCATGTACCAAGCCCATGTCAGGCTTACTGGTGGAGGGAAGTGTTGTAAAATCCACTATTGGAAAGGAAGAGTGGTGGGCCTCAAGTACACTATCAGAAGCCCTCCAAAACTGGTTTCATTATATGCCTTCAGTCCATTCATCTGTTGTGCACATGGATGTTTTCATACCATTTTCTGGAGGTCTATCAGGGTATGAATCATCCTCACAGGCTTGATTAAAACAGCAGTAATGACAATATATAAATCTATTTGTATAGCCTTGACTCAGTGACATTTCAATGGATAGGGTAGAAATGCTATCTATGTGTATGATAAGGCATCAGAGGCAGCAGACTTAACTTCACTCTGTCCAGTTCCTTTCCTATTATAGATATTTAATTCAGTGGTTCAACCTCAAGGATGTTTGCTTCAAGTATGGCAAATGATAAATGGCATTTGTGGAATCCACTGATATTACCTGACTGAAGTAAATGTGCAAAATTGCAGAATGATGGTGATAAACTTTCACTATATTCTCTACTGTAGTATGTGCTGCTGTACATATGAAGTATTTTTAACTCATATGGTTGTTTTTTATAGCCAGACCTCTTTTCTACGCTTGCAGATGCAGTCCCAGTAACAGTACGCTACAGAAAAAGCCACTGATTATTTCCTCTTCCTTCTAGTTATAGAGAGTACTACTATCTCATAAGTGTGTAAGGTATGAACAGGTGGATGGGAGTAAATCTGCTTTCCAGGACTACTGTGGTTTGCTTTATTGAAAATGTCTTCTAAGATTACTCGTAACTTTTATAAACGCCATATGTCATGCAGCTATGTGTTTCCATTCTCCATTTGACGTATGAAGTGCTGACAAACCCATTACATTTGCTCCATAAAGACACTTAGAGACAGTAGGAAGGAACTCAGAAAGGCACTGTAAAGTGACCTGGTAACTTTCACTGTTTAAAAGTATTTTGAGCAACATTTTGCTGCAGTTCTTCGAAAACTCTTTAAGACTGATAACCAATGAAGTTTCCTTGAGAGCAATAAAAAAATTATATTCAGTTCCTTTGCAATATTTGATAAATTTTGTTGCTGTTATTCGAGACATTTTTTTAAATAAATAGATCAGTCATTGTTAATTCAGCTCTGAATTAGCAATATGAGCAAAAAAACAGAGTGAGTGCGTCTGGTAATCAGTCCAGTGTTACCTGGAACTGAAATACTGTGATACATTTAATAATCATTGCGCGATGTCATCCCAAGACACAGTTAAGGTTACATATTTAGGGCCTTCCATACCTTAATGTGCTTTTTACCCAAATCACCTACCCTGAATCGTAACTTCAAATTATCATAGCTTTTTTATCTGGATATAAACTGAGTGGAAGGACATTTAACATTACTAGATCAAATCTTAAAGCTCATGGAAAACCCTTCCAATTGTACCACTTTTAATAGGATTCAGAGGCTGGTTTTACCTAGTATCTAAAATTGCATATTGGGTCCTCAGGAGATTTTTAAAAAAACTTTGTTACCTAACTCCCATTTAATTTGCAGGCTGTTTGGGTCACCTGTCTCTGTAAGCACTGGTAAATGGCATGAGCTTGCAGTGAGATGAAATTTGGTATCAGAGGATCATCAACAATAAGAGCAATAAGATGTGTAGGGGAAAATTTCAAATAGCATCTATTTGCCTTTACGAATTTGACCCTAAATCCTTAGGGAAGTTACTTAGTCTGATTGCATGAGCTCATAGAATCATAGAATAGTTTGAGTTGGAAAAGACATTTAAAGGTTATCTAGTCCACCTACTCCTGCAACAAACAGGGACATCATCAACTAGATCAGGTTGCTCAGAGCCCTGTCCAACCTGACCTTGAATATTTTAAGGGATGGGGCATCTACCAAGTCTCTGAGCAACCTGTTCCAGGGTTTCACCACCGTCATTGTACAAAATTGCTTCCTTATATCTAACAAAATCTTTCCTCTTTTAGTTTAAAAATGTTACTCCTTGTCCTACCACAATAGGGCCTGCTAAAAATTTTGTCCCCATCTTTCTTATAAGCCACCTTTAAGGACTGAAAGGCCACAAGAAAGTCTCCCCGAAGGCTTCTTTTCTCCAGGCTGAACAACCCCAGCTCTCTCTGCCTGTCCTCATAGGAGAGGTGTTCCATCTCTCTGTTAATTTTTGTGGTCCTCCTCTGGACTTGCTCCAACAAGTCCCAGTCCTTCTTATGTTGGGGGCTCCAGAGCTGGATGCAGTACTCCAGGTGGGGTCTCACCAGAGTGGGGTAGAGGGGTAGAATTGCCTCCCTTGACCTGCTGGCCATGCTTCTTTTGATGCAGCCCAGGATACTGTTGGCCTTCCTGACTGTGAAGCACACGTTGCCAGCACATGTCCAGCTTTTCATCCACTGGTACCCCAGACTCCTCGCTGGCAGGGCTACTCTCAGTCCCTTCATCTCCCAGCTTGTATTGATACTGAGTGTTGCCCTGACCCAGGTGCAGAACCCTGCACTTGACCTTCTTGAACCTCATGAAGTTCACATAGGCCTACTACTCAAACTTGTCCAGGTCCCTTTGGATGGCATCCCATCCCTCAGGCACCACTCAGCTTGGTGTCATCTGCAAATTTGCTGAGGGTGCGCTTGATCCCACTGTGTCATGGAGGCTGACATTGAACTGTGCTTGTCCCAGTACAGTTCAAATTCCTCAGGTGGTCACGAACATGAGCTCCTAGGATGCTAAACTAGAGATGGAGCAATGAAATAGAATATCACATCTGTTTTTAGTTCCTGAAATATTTAGACAGTTCCCATTCTTCTGTTCCTATCGGTTTAACTGTACTTATTTTTCCAAGTTTGGCAAGACTAAACCCCGAACTTTCAAGTACAGCTCTTCCAAGAGTTCTCCAGGAACACTAGTGTCATGAGTCTTGTACAAATTTCTTTCTGATGAGATTTTTCAATTGTGATGGCAGCCTAACGGCGTGGAAATAGTTAGGACTACAGCCAGCTGGAACACTGTTACCAAAGTGTTGAAGTACCTCAGAGTGAAAACATTTTGCAGAAAAGTGTTTAAGAATATACAAAGTTTTCTTCAGAGTCAGGGAACCTTCTTACATATTAACATTTGTTTTGTGGTACCATGTAGAGGAACTGCACATCCACGCCTAAGTTCTTGCCTTGCCTTCTCATGATTTGAGAAGAGGCTGATCTTAATTGAATTTGGTGTTGGTTGCTGTTGCCACTTACCTCCTTTTCATTCTTTTTCTAGAAGTGTTTGAAAGTTCTGACTTCATTTTAGCATGGTGAGAACCACACTGTGAAATAGTGATGAATGTTACAAAATGGAATTTGCAACCTCAGTCACCTTTTTTTGTGAGATTCCTCCACTAATAACTGAGAAAAGTTAGAGTCCTGGCAAATTATCATAACCCAGCTAAATAAGTTGAATCATAAGTGGGTTTTAGTTGTTATTTTTCTGGGAACAGAACCTATATGGAGATGGAGAGTGCATGGCAGATTTAATAATAAGCCTATTACAAAGCAAGGTTTACTACTAAATCCCTCAGCATTTTTACTTTCCTGATAGCTATTCCTTGCAGCTTTTCTTCAGTAATGGGGATTTCTTTTACACTAAAGCTAAGTAGTCTTTCTTGTTTAAATAATGTAAGATGTTCCCATTGGTTGCAAATCAAGAACCTACTCTACCAAGGTATTTCATACTCAATTTCAGAATGTAGGTTTTATCACTTTTTGACGTAAACCATAAATCTGTGAGGATGGTGCCACCTAATGTAAATAGAGAACATGACAACTGTTTTCCATTTATTTGACATTGTTAAGTTACCAGTAAGGATTGAAAGGTTAGGAATTTCGTATTCTTTTATCCCTTCTGCGTAATTACCTGGAAGACTATTCTGCCAGAGATTTCCATGCAATGACTGAAAAGGTCTCATTTCTACAAGATTCATTTCTATTCTGGTCTTTTTCATCAATATGTTTTGATCTATTTCAAGTTTTAAAAACATAGAAAATACAGACAATGTTTGACTAAAAAATCTCTTAGGTTTAGCTGCATGCAGCTCTCCTGGCTTCAGTAGGATTCATCTATCACCTGAGAACATTTTCAGAGACCTCTGGAGGAGGAGGCAAGCAGAATTTAATAGATACTCTGCCCACCGAGAAGAAACAAGGGAAAGTGAGTCAGAGAAAGCCTAATAGAATAGCAGCTCTCTTGTGTCCTCCTTAATTATGCTGTTTTCACTTGCATTGCTGCAGATTTAGCCATGATCATGCCCAGTCACTGGTGTACTGAGCCTTTGTGCTTGCGTAGTGCCGCCATCATTTGCACCAATGGAGTCTACTCGGATCTTGAGAGTGTGTATTGTGGTTTGCAGCAATTTACCTCTTCTGCATTGCTGTAACTTCAGGTACTGAGTCTCAGCTCTGGCTGAGAAATGTGGCATAGTCAAAAATGTGTTTTAAAGAAGAAAATGTGTTTTCATAAGAGGAAAAGGGATTTTAAAGTTGTATAAAGTCAAGGAGAGATTAGGCACCTACCTTGAAGAAAGACATTATGGACACCTCCTTTCAGATGATCTATTTCTTGAGCCATTTTTGGATAATCAGTATGGAAACTCTGGATCTGATATAAGGTGAGCTATTTGATACAGTGCTTCACAAGACATAGTGCCTTTGTCTTTTAGCTTGTGTAAATGGGCTATATAATTCTTCACCTTTTTCCATGTAATCAAGCAAGCTCATTCAATCATAGTGGTATGAGTGAGGCTGAGTGTCTGTATCACTTAGGGTGTTTTTTGGAACTTGTTTCTAAAATTACAGTAAGGATTCCTGATTAAAAAACATCCCAAGCATAGTTATGAATAAATAAAGGCAAAACATTGTGACTGTGGATGCACATTTTAATTAACTAGAAAGTCACATCTTTTCACTGATCATCTGCTCTTTCTCTCCCCAGGCTCATGTGTGGTGATTATAGAGCGCTGAATAATGTTTTAGTCACATAACTTTCATTAAAGCTATCAAAACCACACAGTTAATTCCCTGAGCTCAACCTTGAAAACATAAAGGTTACTGTTTATCCCTGTATGTGAGAGCATGAGTACTTTTAACTGGCTTAGGAAAAACCGTTGCTTCATCTGGTAAAAATCCCTTTTATATGAGTAGAACCATATTAAATGTTCAACGTTACTGTGATATTCTTTGGGTCTTTTGAAAGCCTCTTTACAGAAACAAGAAGATGGATGAGAAAGCACAATATTCAGATGGCTGGGAACAGGACTTAAAAGGATCAAAATTCAGTCATTAAACAGCTAGCAGATAAAAGAGGTGCAGTATCATCTACACAGACATGTCATTGGATGAAAGTGGTTTTGAGACAGCTATGACCTTTTTATGTTATCATTCATTGACCCCACTAATATGCATTGTAAGTAGCTTTTTCCGCCACATAGATAGAATTAGCATTTTTGTTGCAAAACCAGCCAACTTGACTGGGATTTGTATTTTGTGTAGCATACTTGTGTCATTCCATAGATTGACTGACCCTGGTACAGCAGAGATGGTGGTTGTGCCAGGCTAGGAAATCCAATAGAGGATTTCATTCCACATACAACACAGAACATGTCTTCTTCTCTGTCACTTTTTTTTTGGTTTGGTTTGGTTTTTTGGAAAGCGTCACTTGCACGTGAAGAGTATAATGCCCAATAAATTCCTAATTCAGTATAGTTTCATTTTTCCCTTCTTCTGCCTAAGTCATCTTTTGAAACAGACTAATACTCCATCTTCCTTATCTAACCTTTAAGAGGGTAAAAATGCTCCTTTTTGAGTATATCTAACTGTAGCACAAGAATACTCAGCAGACCACTCATAGTCTTTGTTGCTGGGTGTGCTCCTCTCTGTGTCCTGACTCTGTAAGGACAAGATGTGGATGTATGTCATCCTCTGTTTGACCTTGCTTCTCATGAAGGGAAACTCAGGTATGTGGATAGCAAAAGAGCTAAAGCAATAGTGCAGTACGTACTCAGATCAGTGCAGATCAAGTTGGAGTGGATGAAAAAGTGTCAACTGAGCCACTGAAATCAGTAAGGCAGAACCATTAATATCAGTAGCAAGCTGCAAATGAATCAGGACACCACAGAATAAAAGTCATAAGTTATTTCAAGTACAGCACACAAACTTTTATTTACTAATTAAGGCTGGTTTAGCACAGGGTTTAACAAGGAAAAAAAATCAAATAAAAAAAACCCTCCCCCAAACCCAGCAAATGCTCAAAGAAATTGTTTCCTCTGGCATTGGCTTGTTTTCAAGGCTTCCTTGAAAACATGAGATAGAAATATATTTTTCATATGAAAGCTGAGATTCTTAAATTGCCTTGCCCAGGGGCACCGGGGCTACATCAAAACGCAAAAGCTGTTCTAACACTTGTCATAATATTCTTGAGTGCTGTTAATAATATGTTTTTATACTATTCCTATGGGAATTCAGGAAAACATGACATTTGTTTGATACCATTGATTTTCTGTAAGTGAATCAGAACCATATTCTCATTTCAGTGATCCCTAGAAAAAAACAGATTTTGGAGGTTAATTTTGATTAAACTCATATAACTGGGCTTACATTTTTACAGCTGATCAGTTTGCTCATGTATTCTTATGATTGGTTTAGGTTTCTTGCTCCTCATTAGGAAAGCATTTGTAGAAGGATTAAACTTGGTGTTACCTTTGTATAGACAGTGTCTCACTAGTGATATATAGAATTAAGCTTATATTTCTTATCTTTATCTGACGCAATGATCTTGTAATCAGTTTACATCAAGTGGAACAATTTTAACAAGGAAAACTAAACATCTTTGTCACTTATTCCTTTAGCAACAGCAGACATTGGCCTCATTTAGAACAGAATAGAATAGAATAGAATAGAATAGAATAGAATAGAATAGAATAGAATAGAATAGAATAGAATAGAATAGAATAGAATAGAATAGAATAGAATAGAATATTTCAGCTGAAAGGGGCCTACCATGATCATTTATTCCAACAGCCTGGCCACTTCAGGGCTGACCAAAAGTTAAAGCATATTGTTAAGGGCATTGTCCAAATGCCTCTTAAACACTGACAGTCTTTGACAACCTCTCTATGAAACCTATTCCAGGGTTTGACTACTCTCTCAATAACGAAATGCTTCCTAATATCTAGTCTGAACCTGGTCTGGTGCAGCTTTGAACCATTAAGCATTTGAAAGCAATTGTTAAGGGAATCAGTATCGGGGTTAGAACTGCATATTTAAATCCATTCAGGCATGACTTTAAGTCATACCAACTGTACACTAGATGAGTATACTTTATTGAACAAATGAAAAGCTAGGTTTGTTTTAAGATTCCAGGTGTTACCTAAGGAACACCCTAAAGTTAGCAGATATAAAGATTTTTTTTATAAACAAGTGCTTATGTGGGCAAATATGTAATTTTTTTGTTTGATTTCTTTGACTTTTGCCAATTTATAAGTACAGATTAAAGCAGCAGACACAATGAATTTCCCCTTGTAGATAGTGTACATATATGTACATTTTGGACAGACAATTAGAAAATTCATCACTGTCAAATGACTTGCATATTGTTAATAGTTGCAAATTGAGTACTAATATCCTAATTTTCCTATGGTATATGTCATTACTTTAAATGATTTGCATAATTGTGTAACCCCAGACAGCAACTAGAACCACACAGTCCCTCACTCACTCTCCCCAGTTGGGATGAGGGAGAGAATCAGAAGAGTAAAAGTGAGAAAAAAACCTCGTGGGTTGAGATAAAGACACTTTAATAAGTAAAGTAGAAGCTGTGCATGCAAGCAAAACAAAACAAGGAATTCAATCACTGCTTCCCATCAGCAGGCAGGTGTTCAGCCATGTCCAGGAAAGCAGGGCTCCATCATGTGAAACAGTTAGTAGGGAAGACAAACGCCATCACTCCCAACTTTCCCCCTTCTTCCTTCTTCCCTCAGCTTTATACACTGAGCATGTCATGGTATGGAATAACCCTTGGGTCAATTGGGGTCAGCTGTCCTGGCTGTGTCTTCTCCCAGCTTCTTGTGCACTCCCATCCTGCAGATTGGACAGGTGGCATGAGGAGCAGAAAAGGCCTTGACTGCTTAGCAACAACCAAAACCATTAGTGCACTATCAACACTATTCTCATCCCAAATCTAAACCACAGCACTACACCAGTTGTGTTTATCTGGAGGGTACAGAAGATGTAAACAAAGGCAAGGGCTATAAGAGCCTGAAGGCCATAGAGGCCATAAGAGGACAATTAATTGTTCCCATCCTTCTGGTAAAATGGGGTTGGTAGGCACAACAGGAAAAACCTCTTGAAGAATGACAGAATATGGAAAAGAAAAAGCTATGGAGGCTGCTGGCAAGTAACAAGAGGTAATAAGAATCAAATCATGATGCACTGGTCATGGTCCATGCTGACAGGCTATGGTAACCATCTAATCTTCTTCCAGCATGTGTTCATGGCCTCCCAAATTAGCATGCTTCTGGAATGAATTATCAGGACTTTGCCCAGGATGCAAAGATCTGTAGTTACAGCACCTCAGCCTGTGACGCTGCTGTGTTGATGAGTCAAATAAGATCTGTTACCTCTGCCAGGAATTTGTATGCTAAATTAATGTGGAAAATCCCATCTGCTGCAGGAGATGGTGTTGGTGCTGCTGTTGTGCAGTTTCTGTTGCGCAGCTTCTTCCAGTTCACCTCAGAGGACGCCTCACAGCTAGACAGTATTACAGGGATAGCTGCAAATCTGCAATACTCTTACTAATGCTCACATGATGTATTTTGAAGGATTAGAAATTCAAGTATTGCCTGGATTTAATTTAATCCAGATTAATTGCTAATTATAGTCTACAGGGCAGGGTGCAGCCATGAGGTTCACTGTGAGGAGTGTCTTGTGCCTTGCTTGCTGGTCTCCCTCTCCAGACCTCGCCTCAGGTTATGCCTGGGCATGGGGTAGGTGTGATGAGCTGCACGCAGGGTCGTGCTGTGGGGCAGCCTTCCCACGCGGTGATATGATGGAAGAGGCATGGGAAACCAGGGACACAATTTCTAGCTGCCACACAGCTCTGCAGCCGTACTCCCACTGCAGCAACTGCCTTGTGGCAACCTGTGACTGCCGGGAGAATGAGCACATATTGCCAACGGGGTGGCAAAGGAGGAGGAGAAAGGTCTATTGGGCAGAACTAGGGGCACAGGAATTCTGGTTCTAGCTATGGTCTGATTTTGGTTCCTATTTGCTGTTCTTCATCGCCTATCTAAGACCCTTAACATTATTCTGTAACTTTTTTTTTTTTAAATTCTGTTACAGTGACAGCTGTATGCAGGAGCAAGTAAAGTAGCATATGCGTTGCAAGTAAAAGCTAGCCTATGAGGAAAGACTTTTGGCACAAGACTATGTTTAGTATATGAAGAACAGACTGGCTTCCAGGCTGGAAGAGAAATTATATTATTGGCAGAGAATGAAAGCAAAAAATAAAGTAATAAATAAAAGAAACAGAATAGTTTCCAGTCACTTAATAAGACAGAGGAAGCAATGGAAAGGATGAAAAAATATTTGATTACTCTCATTAGGAATGTTACAAATTCACAAAGGCTTGACTGTTAGTGTAAGACTATCATTTTGACTCATAGAATGACAGATTTTTCATGATCTCCTCATCAGTGATTCTTTACAATTTGAAAAGTTATTTTAAACTTTCAGTGTAGAAAATAAATCAAATGTGTTGTCAAGAGTAAAATAAATAAAAAGGTCCCTGCATTTTGTTTGCATGCTTGATATACAAAAGACCCAGAACTGGGAAAGGTATAATAAGGTCTGGCATTTCATTTTAATGCTGAAATTATAGAAAGCATATATTAAGGCATCATTTGAAGCACAAATAGTGCTAGAGTTTGAAATAATCAACATTTTTGACAACTGTCGTCATTATGAATATAAAATAATTGCTTATTACCTCTTGATAAGATTTCTTATACATGCCATTGATACAAAAGTTCACTTCATTAACTAAGTTTTCAGTCCTAGCCTTGTCCGTGAGGGATATTTGTGCCTACCTTTGGCACCTGCAAATGGAAGAGTGAGCAGCACTTTGCCCTGGCATGGCGAGCTACCTAACTAGAGGATAAACCACTGGGCAACAAACTGGGGATACTGTGACTTCACTATGCAGTCATGCACAGTGAAGGCATGCTGGTGAGAATGCGGGAAGAGAAAACCATATGAAGAAATACAAAAAAAGAGGACCCAGCAGAAAGAAAGCTACAGTAATTGAGTAAGGATCAGTGCAAATCCAAGCTCTTTTGTATTGTTACAGTTTACTAGGTGGCAATATAAACTGGAATTTAACCAGCTGAAATCTTTTGCAAATCTTAATGCTAAATTACATTTTTTGTCATCTGTGAAGAAGTGACAAAGAAAACGGCACTTTGTGCAAGACAACCTACAATGTTTACTAATGATGGCAAGGTATGGGGTTTTAGAGGTAAAACCAGAAATATTGGTTGGTGAAAGAACACATTAGGTTAGATTCTCCTGAAAGGATCTTGATGTTTGAATTTCTCCTTTGGTTTTATAACGCCAGCTTTTATGTATTAGTACAGAATTTTATAAGTTTATGGTGGTGAGGGAGAAACTTAGTGACTATCTCCTTTTGTTTGCCATGTAACTGCCAGCCTTGGAACTGGGGAGCTCGAGGGTCTTTTCTCTCCAAGATAGGTCTGTGCAGAATCCGTCTTAGCCTGTATATCCATACAGTACTGTGGAATGCGGATGTTAGTTGGCACTAGCCAGCTGGCACCATTTTGGAAATCTCTGTGTGTTATAAGTAGGCTATAAGGCTTTAAAAGGCCTTTTATTTTTAAGGCTTCTGAAATTGGAGGAAACAGTTTTTGATTTGAACTGTTTTCTTTGCTACCTTTTAGTTACCTACTTTAGTTATCTTTAAACGGAGGACTACTTTTGAAGCCAGTCAGAGTGGATAGGTGTCTTTTGGCATGACTGTCAGGATTAGAAATAGGAGTGGCAGCATCCCATAACATTTAGGTGATAAAAAAAAAGTGATAAAATTGTCCTGAGAAATTTTCCATGCCTATGAGCAGTGCCTATGAGCAGGTTACGGGATGTATTTCTCCCTTCTTCCAAACGAAAAGGCATTAAGCACTACCCAAGACCTATCCCAGCTACAAAGTCTGTATCCTCTGAAGTTTATTTTGAACAATTTATGTATTTCAGGGCACCCACTGAAATTAACAGCTGAAGGTAATGTACAGTAGAGGGAAGAAAACCAGTTTCCTGGTGGATGCCCTGAGACCTGATTCTTTGCTACTTAAAATTATTTCCTCTAATGAAAAACAATTTGAATGGGAGGAGAGTACAAGCAGCGATAATTTAAATCTGCTTTTTGGAAAATACATGAAAAAAACCCTGACATTGGTATCTGGAATCAGAAATAGTTCTAAACCACGACAATGGTGAAGTTGTGTGCATGAAGGTTGCTGGCTGCTCGCCAGCAGAGAGCTTGTCTGAATTGGCAACTATTTGCCACTTTAGCTGTCATCAGAGAAGCTGTATCTCTTTTTTAGCAGCTGAAGAGTGATAATGGGATAATAAGCAGTTTGCACTTTCTCATTATCACTTATTCATCATAGAGAGTGCATACAAAGTATCTGTAGTTAAAGTATTAAATGCTCGCTTTTGTGATGTTTGGTCTGAGTTATATTTCCAAAGTGTCTAGCTTTTTAGATTAATATATGATAAACTGTGGTTGAAGCCCAACATACTTAAATTAAATCATTGTGCAAACTCATATCAGTTCTACATTCTAAAAGAAAGGGATCATTTTGCGTAAATCTCTGCTTCTCCTCCAGAGAACACCCTTATCGCTATTCTTCTGAGGCTCTCTTTCCAGTGATGCTACCAAAACCATATAGCTATGAAAATATTGGACTACATGATACATACCCTTGAGGAACTGGGTTTACTAATAATAGTGTTAAATGAGATTTTGTAGCCTATATAAACTGGAGAAAAACATTTTTAGCACATTTTTGCTAATTTTAAGATTGAAACCTTCTCAAGGCTTCTTAGCAAGGAAGATGAACAAAATATTTCTACACCTACCTGAAGGGATTAAAGACTGGAAAAAGTGCTTCTGTAATCAAGTGCAAAAGGAGGACAGGAGGAAAGATGGGACAAGAAGCTGAAAGAGGAACAGCCTGACAGGCAGGTCTGCTCCAGCCCATCCATCTGCCAGGGAGTGAGGTCAGTGGGATGTGGGTGGTACAGATCTTTCTCACAGCTGTGTCCCTGATCAAGCAGTAGTCGTTACTCCATACTCTGACCCTTTCTTTGGCGTCCAATCCAGGGATTTGGAATTCACCCCTTATAGTGCCTCTCATGAAGAATTAGATGATAAATGTAAAATAAACATGTTCCCCTTCATTTTATCTTCCCTTCTCTCAATTGAGGGAGAATATTTCTCCCTCATAGGATGCCTTCTTCTGGAGTTTTTTTTGTGAAAGACTATGGAGACATTTGTTTTTATGAAGTGATACTTCCCACATCCTTGTGAAAGCGGATTTTTGCAAAAGCTTTCAGACAGAAAATGTCTTTATGAATCCATATATAAAGGCCAGTTTCTTTACAAAAACCTGGACATTCCTTATGCAGATACAGGAGTTTTGGCCTGATTTATCGAATTTTCCAAAGGTGGGAAGATGATGAGTATTACTCAACAAACGGTGCTCTTTGCAGTAGTCCATGTATTGTTGTAGATGTGAAATGGTCTGCCATCAGCTTCTGGATCAGATTCCCAGCTTCTCTGACCAGCACAGTTCTACTGAAACCAGCAGTCTCACAGGCACATGTTGGCAGAGAACCTTCTCCCTCTCCTATTTCACTCTGTCCAGAAAACAAAATGAAACAAAACAACACTGTTTTTAGGAGGATATAATAGGCATTTGAGATAGAAATAGTTGATCCTTCCAGTGCTAACCAAAAGATTATTCATTACTAATGGTGTTTGCAAGACTGGTGCCTCAAAAACGACACTCTTTAAGGCACGAGTTGTTCTTTCTTCTCTGTATGTTCTGTTTAGCAGAATAGAGTAGAACAGAATACAAAGTATGGTAGAGATGTTTTGTATTTGCAAAAATGTAATGAAATTTAAAAACATGTATAAATGAGTCAGCTGTACAATCACAGCATAATTTAGGCTAGATAGCTTCTGTGGTAGTCATCAGGCTTGATCCACCACTTAAATCAGGGCCAACTTTGAAGCTGTATCAGGTTACTCAGGGCCTCATACAGCCAAGTTCTGAATATCTCCAAGGATGGAGGTCCAACAGCCTCTCTGGGCAACCTGTGTCAGGGTTTGTTAAATGAGATTTTGTAGCCTGTATAAACTGGAAAAAAACATTTTTAGCACCGTTTTGCTACTGTTAAGATTGAAACCTTCTCAAGGCTTCGCCCTTGTTGTAAAGAATGTTTTTCTTGCTCTGACAAATGAAATTTTTAACCTGAAGTGTGCCTTTTTTCAAACTATGAGCTAAGGTTGCTCATACTTGTATTCAAAATGTGAAAATGGAAAGCCCGAAGGCCTGTTTCTGTCTGGCCTCAGACTGATCTGAGAAGTCCTGCTCAGAAGTATTCTCCATATGGCACAGCTCATCACAACACAGACTCACAAGGAGCTCTGCAGTGGCAAGCTACGTGACTATGACACTTTTAAGTTCTGTGAAAAAGGGATCTGTGCAATTGTGTTAACAGTGGTATGGTGATGGACTGAGGACATCTTCTTTGGAAAAAGTATTCTGCAAGAAAAATGCTGACTTCCATCCTATCTGTCTTGCAGGAGCCCAGTCCTATGGAGTGTGGTGGATGTTGATTTTCTTAATGTCTGCTTGACCAAATGTCAAGCCTTATAAGTATGCCTACTTCTTGAATACTAATAAACTTTCAGTTATTGCTTGCTCTGCTGTGTGACAAGTGGGGTAGTTCAGAAAAGGGGCAGTTATAGAAAAAAAAGATGTAATCACAAGGTTAGGAGCTCTCTTCTTCCAGTACTTTCAACACAAGTAAGGATTTTTGGATTCAGTTTGGTACTTGTGCACCTGTATTTATGCATTTGACTGTCGATGCCTTAGAACTGTAGCTCTTAACCCAGAGTCATTATATTGATGGGGTAATTTTAACAAAATAATTTTTTATTTATTTTTTATTTTTTGAAAGTATTAAAAAATATCAAACTTGCATTTCTAGAGGGTTAAATGCCAATCTTAACATCATGCTTACTTGAGTTTAATGAGTGATCAGTTGTCAGGAAGGGTTACTGTAAGCAACACACAATATGGTCATCCTGTAATGCTATGTCAGCTGAAGGAACTTGGCATGAATGAAGGTCCTTTGAATTCATGTTAAACCCGATAAATAAAAAAGCATAAGAAAGACAGGGTCAACTATGTAATCTATGAAAAATTTTTAAAGATCTAATGCAAAAAAGTCCCCTCCCCCCAATTCTAATATAACCAGATCCACCAATATTAATTAACAATGTGCAAGCCCCTGGAATAGCAGGCTAGTACTAGATGTTGTTCATGCGGTGTGCTAGGTCTTTTGAATCCCTGTCCGCCTACCTCAATAACATACTGTTGTTATAGTGCCCAGTATAGGTTTTACCTCTAAGGAGCCTAACAATAGCTTTTATTCCAGAACAGAAATGGCTTGTTACAGGACAAAAGCCTTTTGTGAGGAGAAAAGTTGAGCAAAACAGTTTTACACTCAGTTGTCTTTGTTTCCAGGCAGGCAGGCAGCTAATAACGTGCATTTGTCATTTCACTACTCCAACACTGTTCCAGAAAGCGATGCTCTTCACCATGATACATTGCTCTTTAGGGTTCGTCATCTGTGTGGCTCTCTGGGAAAAGAACTTTACAGCAATTCTGTTTTAACTAACCTTTATTGTATCTATGCCTATAAATATGGGATATCTTTCTACTAGATTTTTACTAGGCCATTTCTAATGGTGACCTGACCAAGAATGAAGTGGACATGAGCAAAAAGGAAGATCTTACTCAGCAGGTAAGAGACTGACTGTGAATGATTTTAGAGCAGATATGTTGATATAAAATACTTTTTGCATCCACGTCAAGATTTCAAGTGAGTGAATACTTCATTGTGGATTATGTGCAAGACTCTTCATGCATCTGTGTTGAGCATGGTCTAATTCTGAAACACATGCAGGTCAAAGAAAGGCTTCTTGTTTGAGCTGAAAAAACATCATTTGCTTTAGAAAGAAAACTCATTTTAACTTCCTATTCTTTAAGTTATAACTTTATCAAAAGTAATGGAAATAGACATCTAAAATCCAATCTCATTAATATTTGTGGGAAAACAAATTGCCTTTGGCTTCATTAATATAAATAAAAGCACTACAATTTGTGGAACAGATTCTGGCTTGGATTAGAAAGTGATATCTTAAATCAGGCTGCCGACCGAAGTGGAGCTGCTCAATTTTAATGTGAGTGCATTTTAAAACAGGTTCTGGTCCACAGTTTGTCAGATATACCTCCAGTAAAGTAAAAAAAAAACAAAAAAAAAACAAAAAAAACCCTGTTTTTTCGAGTAGTGTCCAGAAGATCTCATTGTGAAAACTTGGAATTGAAGTGTTTCATTAAAAATATTGAGAAAGATGTAATGTGGCTTGGAACTAACAGTGCAGGCAGAGTTCCTGGTGCTACTAGACATTTTTATCAAGGTGAACAAATGGATACTTTATATGCCAGAGATGCACCCAATCTGAGTCACTGACTGCCTCCTAGAGCATATTTGTATATGAAATGAGTCATAGAAATTAGACATAAAAGTCTTGTAGATCATTAAGTTCCCTTCCTCTCAAATTTTTTTCCTGAGGATTAGTCAACTGTTAAATGGATCCTGCTTTTAGATCTCATTTACGCTGCTTCAAATTGGAGATGACACCACCAATGTACTTTTGTGGTCCCAAATCCCTGTGAACGCTTCTTCATTTTGACACTCTGTATTTGGTTTGGTTTTTTTTATAGGGTGCAGGTAGCAAAGACCAAGGGAAAGTATTTGGAAATAACCTTGCCACAAGGACAACTCTGCTGCTTTGAGGCAGCAAGAGAATCAATGACCTTGAGGGGCTCATCTAATAATTGTGTGTATAGTATGAAGGCACTGGATGGGGGTAGCACATAAAGACAGATGTGAAAATAAGTGTCACAATATTGTGAGCTAAACTCATTCCTTACTTTTTCACCTGAAGGATGTTAATAATCTTCAGTATATTTAAAAGTTTCAAAGAAGGAAGGAGGCTTTGCTTCTGCTCCTAACATCACCATGTCTTCCTGTGACCTATGGCAAGTTTGTGCTTCAGCTTCTCTAACTGCAAAATAATCACATGTACCTAATATTTATGCCACTTGTAGGTCCTTCAGTAGGAGGTTTTTGTAGCAGTAAATCACTCTCAGAGAGCCACTTCATCAAACAAGGTCACTGAGGGAGAAATTAGTCACAGCAATACCTTGACAACGTGCTGTGATCTTCGTCTCTAGTTTACAAGCCAACGGTGTCTGTTTATCGTAGCACACATTGTTTTAACACTGTGCGCAAGAGCCAGAACCCCTCTGCTTGGAGCTACTCCCTGGAAATGTCTGTGTTGTCCTCCGTATGACTCCATGGCCAGATTCCCTCCTGGTACAAATCTGTGTAGCCTCAGTGACTCCAGTGAAGCTGCATTAATTCCCAGCAGTAGGTAATTTGTTCCTGTGTTCTCTGCTCCTTCACTGCCTGGATACTGGGGGAGCAGCTGCGTAACGCTTTATCTGCCCGGGAAGGGGTAGGGATAGGACTTAGACATGAGTGTACTTGCTTTATGGGTACTGTTGTGTGAGGTCTAAAGCAGCATGTCCTGTCGACTTGGCTTCTGGTTTTTGAAATTTGTTACTACTCAAAACAATTAACTAAACTTGATCGTAGCAACCTGGGGAGCTGTAAAGAGTAACCAGCCTGAGTGGAACAGAAAAAGTTCCTCAGTATTTACAGTTTCATAGCAATTGAAATACTTTGAAAAACGCTGTTACTTTTGAGATAAAACAGGAAAAAAGTTCACACAATCTGAATAATGTCACATGTCAACACCAGCTGAGCAATATTTTTAGATTTTTTTAGTTTGGAAACATTTAATTTCAGTTTTTTAACATTGTATATGATAGAAAAAAAAAAAGTCAAACCTAAGTGAAACAGTTTAGCTTTTCATAAATAAAAAAATTCAACCAACCAATTCTTACAGTTTTTGACTTTTCTGTTCAGCTTCCCATGTTTTTCTAATACTTAGTTATACCAGAATTTGACACCTTGATGTTCTTTGCAATATTAATATTTCGTTCTTGAAAAATCTTTAGCAATAATTCAGGAAGATCATCACAATTTGACCTCTTAACAATCAGTTAAAATAATGGCTAAAATTGGTTAATCATCTGAAATAAAAGAGAAAACAAGAATGTGAGTGAGACCCCAGCGTATTTTGCTGAGTTTTTTCACCACTTTCTTGGGTAACCAGTAGCAGGAACAATGGGTTATCTTGTTAATTAGATAAGCAAAAGCTCCTGCTAGAGTAGCACCTTGCCTCTCACTTTTTTTCTGTGATAGAAATCCTTCTGCAGCTGTTCACCTACATTTACTCGGAGCATCTTTTAAACTAACTCCCTTTCTCCTCTTTTCTCCCTTTGTTTTCCCCCTTCAGATGCTATATTATGAGTTTCTTTCTCCCATTTCCCTGTCTCCTTTTGTCAGTATGTTTTTGAGAGAGGTTTGTAAACCCAGCAGTGTTTGTAGTCTTGCCTGAGGTCATGACACAAACAAAAAGTACAAGAAAAATAGAAGGTCCCTTCCGCAGCCTTTGAATTTGCCTCATCGAACATTACGGATATATTTTCAGTCACCTGCAAAATCCTTTTAGGACAAATGTTCAAGAATTGCCTTGGATTTTCACCCGAGTTTTACACACCAGAAATCTCAGCACTTATTATTCCTCACAAAGGCAATGCTTTACATTTCCAAATGTTCTCAGCTTGTGGACTGGCAGGTTTACAGATGAGCTGCCTTTTGGCAGTGCTGTATTTCATGGTACAGTTAATGTTCCACTGCAGAGCTCGTATGAAGCCTAAAAGTGATCACAAACTGATTAAGAAAAATTGCTTTAGATGTATGTTTTCTGTGTTACTGCAGGATATAAAATGTCTATCTGCTGTAGAAGCCTGATGGCATGCCAGAAGTGGCATATAATTGGGTTAAGTAGAGCTAGCAATTTCATCTGCACAGTGCTGAAATATTTGCTTGCTGATACTGTCCTCTGTTCTCTCCTCTTCCTACCTGCATGTTGCCCTAATATGCTGCTGTAATGCATGAGTGTAGCCCTTGTGCTCTGTTGATAGTTACAGGCATCCAGACACTTGTGTACCCAAAGGGACACAGTAGGTATTTAGTGTAGATAACCAAAGCTGTTATTTGTATGCGCTGAGATTATCTGTAACGGGAAACGAAGTCTGATCCACCCCTACTCTTCCTGCCTGTTGTGGGACTTGTGTTTGTCCACCTCTGCTGAGAACTTACCAGGCGCAAACCTCCAGTGCAGAGGGGATGGGTGTACCAGCACCAGCTGTAGTGCTGGGGCAAGAAGTCCTGATGGAAATCAGAACTTGGGGGAGTACCAATACCTATCAATGATAATTAATATCAGATACATCTTTAGAAAGAAAAATCTAAATTTGTTGCATAACGTGTCCCATCCTGTCTATATTTTGGACCTAATCCTTCTGGCATGAATATTTGAATCTCCACTCAAGTGTTCACTTGCAAAGCAAATTTCAAAGCTTTCAAGACTGTGACTTAGGGTGCCAGCACGTATTTAAAAACAAGCAGACAAAAATTGAATTATGCTGAAACAAATGTTGGCTAAAAGAATTTTCAAGTAGCTTTAGTATCTCCTGTTATTCCTGCCACAGAGCAACAAAAATGCAGAAACATTCAGCAATGAAATAAAAAAATAATTAACACTTTTGCCATATTAATTCCAAGACTGTTTTGCCTCCTTTCAGCACAGCAGGACACATGGTTCTATGAAATTAAGTCACAATCTGTATCCAACTCACTTGCACAGTAACTCTCTCAAGCTGCTATTTTACTTAATCATCTCTGTCTTCTGCAGACAAAAAACTTGATAGGAATAGAAAGTTAAAGATATAGTTCATAAATCCTATTCCCTGGGTTTTCTCCACTCTGTGCGCAGGTATGAGACCTTTTCTGATGGTAGACACCACATAAACAGCTTGACAAATAAGACTGTGTCATAACTCATGCGTATGAGGGAGGGATGCTGTGTTTGTACCTTACAACAAATCTAGCACTCTTTAGTTCACCGCAGAAAACACTGCAAATTATTTCTAAATGGAAGTCAATGAATTTATTTAGAAATGAAGATTCATTCTCCTGCACAAAGTCACAGTGTGCCTTGTGCTGAGAACCTTAAGTAATAAATATGTTGTTCTCTGTATAAATGTAAGATTTCTGTTTATTTGAAGGTAAAAATGATGACCGTTTTTGTGCACCATATCTCTTCCAGGTCTATGATCAAAATGCAGTACCATAGTCTCAATTTCTTTATGGAAAAGAAACCCTTTGCAAACTCCTATAGACACACTATTTATTAGAGTTCTATTGCTAATAATGTTTCCATTAACAAATTTACAAGTGGTTGGTCCTTATCCTGCTCATCTCTATTCTGAAGTGGTTTCTTTAGGTACGGATTATAACATGCACATGGTACCTTGTGTTCATTAAACCATTTAGAATGGCTAATTACGTGAACAGGCAGTGTTCTGACAATTTTGCTTTTGATACATGGACTTTTGATACATACTGCATCTGACTTCAGTATGCAGGTGTTTAAAAAAGGATGTGCTCATTGTTCTTTCAGTCATTTTACTGAACATTTTCAGAGATCTATAATAGGAACAACAGGCAAAACCTTATCCTAATATTAAAATTTTCAATGGTTATGTTTGAGCACAGTGGGAATATAAATCAGAAATGTAGATGGTGTTATGATTATGTTAGCAGTTTCAAGTTATTCAAAGGAAACAAAAACATTCTGAAAACTTCGTAAAGTGGAAATCAGGATATTTTAATAATGACAACCTCTGAAACAAAAGATATTTAAGTAAATATTTTTCATAAATTCATTAAAAAAGCAATCTTTTTATGACTGTAGCTTTCATAGCTGGAACTCTCCTTTCTCTCAAAAAATAATTTTATACATCTAGAAATTTAATTTGATGCCTCCTTTATTTCAAAATTATTTGGGTTTTTCCATTTGGCAGATATTGGTTCCTCCACCCTTACTATTTCTCCCCCAGCTTCATTCACTTTCTTCTATTACTAATGGAGGTGTTAAAATTCTCAATTATAATCCTCCATTATAAGCAGGTTTCGTCTGCTTTGTTATTCAAGGAAGTTCCATTTGCATTCCATAATAGGAATTAGGCCTGTTCTGTATAGGTGAATGTGTAGAGGTATCAGCAATACACCCAGAATTATTAAATGGGGTATTACAGGGTGTATTATGAGAGTAAACCTAAGCTTTTTGATGAAGAAATGGAATCATTAAAAACTGTGTGCTAGAACTGGGAAAGCAAGGATTTCTGTTGTGGATGACCCAGTCGCTGTGTTTGATTGCAAGTGGGGATCACAAGCATGTCACTGTTGAGATACATGGTTGGGAGCTACAGGCACAGAGTGGCTTGTCCTGCCTATAGAGCTGGCGGCCAGCTGCCTTCCAGGCTGACAGCAGTGGCCCAGTGAGCCCCCAAAGTAGCTGTAAGCACAGCATGTCACACAAATTTGGAGCAAGGAAGGAAATATTTCTGTGAGTTCTGTGTTAGGAGTGAAGTTATAAGCCTTTTTTGACTAGATAATGATGGAAAATAGAATAATGAGAAAATAGGGAAAATAGGGAGGAATGATGCAGGAAAAGGGAGGTGTTCATGACTTTAATGTAGGCCACATAACTGTTTCCTGCCATATGCATGTCAGTCGCTGCTGCCTTTTCTTCTACGTGCTTTTGCCTGCCAACAGAAATCTCTTTTACATTATCCAAACTGGCATTCACTTTGCTTTTGTGCACATCCCTACTCCTTCTGGAAATTCAGAAATTGGAGAGAGTGCAGGTTATTCCTTTAGGGAAAATGTAAAGAATGGTCTCCTTCAGAGTATGTCTCTTGATTTCCCAGTGTTTTTACAATTGTTAATTCCAGACCAACCCAACCTAATGAAGGACTGTTTGTTAAGATACTGAGTCTTAAATACATGCTTGAGTAGGTATTCATAAGCAATGCAGCATTTTGTGATTGGCTATGGAGTGATTTATATTTTGGTTCAACCTTGTAATGGAGTCTTTTTTAAGACATCGTGAAATGTAGAATTCAATCCCTACCTTGATAGTTTATGAAATAGTCAGTCACCCACAGTATTAAAATCTCTGTAATTTTTTAATTTGAATGTATCTGGTTTTGATTTCCTGTCCTATTCCGTGCTTACCATCAGATTAATCACACTTGTGGTAGGATCAGGATACTTAAGAGGGATGATGATCCAGACTCTCCTTGGTAGTCTTTGGGATAATGCAAGCAGATTAATTTTTGTAGCTCCTTTTTGCATCTTCTCCACATTAATTTTAAAATCTGCTCTCAGCACTCAGTATAAGTCATACGAATGCCATATATAAAGGTAAACATCATCTTCTGTTTCTGTCCTGTTTACACATACAAATACAGGTTTTTCGTTTTGACCACTGCCCTGGAAGTTCAGTTATTTGGCCAAATTAGATCTTAAAATTAATTTAAAAGCCGATTATTTTCAGGTTTCACTTCACACAATTATAAGAATTGCCAGTGTTCCGTGTTTCAGGGCAATGCATTCCCTTTATAAATACAAATGTTTTTAAAGGGCACATATTTGACAAATGATGTCACATAGTGTACAATGTTTTATATTTTAATCTACTAAATCTGTCTAAAATATTATGAAAGCATTTTCACCAATTTTGTTTAAAACATGAGAATTCTGTGAGAATTTAAAAAATCAAAATAGCAGAACGTGAGTGTCCACAGAGGCCTCCATCAGCAAGAAGTAACAGAAGGGCTACAAGGTAAATGCAGCTGGAGGTAGTACTCCATTACCATGTTCTGTTTCATTCATACATGTTATTTGGTTGTATATTTTATTGCTGGTTACAGAACACATCTGAAAATGACAATGATGAAGTTGATGGCAACAATATATGTGGTTTCAGAAAGAAAAAGGGAGTCAAAGGTCCTACAAAGTATGTTCCTCCTTTAGAAAATGAGAAGATGGAGCTGTTCCACACCTCAAAAATCCCAGATCCTTGTCCCCTTCAAGGGACCACCCGTTGCTCAGAACCACCACCAGACCAGCCTCTTCAAAACCCAACTATCTTTCCTCCAGTGCAAAGGGACGGAGTGGGTCATGGCAGTTCCAATACCAGCAGCGACGTAAAAGAAGGCATGTCTGGACAAACACGAGAAAACCAGGAAAATGCTGACACTGGAAAAAGAACAATAGGAAAAACACATGAGGAAATAGACCCACCAGCTAAAATGGAGCAGCCCACGGGCATGCAGGCTGCGAGGAGCTCAGGGAAAGCTGTGTGTGCAGGGGCAGCGCTCAGGGGAGAGGGCGGTGAGAAGGCAGAGCAGCAACAGGGTGGGATGGAAGACAAAGTTGTCAAGTTTCATGTGATAAAGACGGGCTCCCTGGGCGATGCCGTAACCACGCAAGGGAGCGGTACTGCAGAGACCTTCACAGGGGCACCTGACATTTCTAAACGAAGTTTGCAGGAGTTGAAAAACCTGCTGAGTGAAGGTCCTCTGCCTGATTATGGGCCCAATTACAGAGGCAAGGCGGGTGGCCCTTTTTCTCAGAAAAATTCGAAGCCCCGGGAGAAAGCAGCTGACAAGCAGGGCCGACCCTTTGAGACTTTTAGTCCTCACTTTGGAGAAGAGAATCGAAAGTACCGCAGCTTCCACAAGGAGGGAGTCGAGCAGCGGAGCAAACCTCTCCTGGTCCTCAGCTCTGCCGGGTCTGATCAGCAGCAACCATCGGGAAGCGACATGGATCAACTTATTCTGAGACTGCCGGCAGCTTCTACGCATGCAGAAGGCACAGCTCCTGAGATTCAGTTTGACTCCTCCACAGACCATGCTGGTAAGGATATTTAAGCATCACCTGCTGTCCTGTTAAAGAAAACGCTACTGTTATTTTGTGGAGTTTTGTTAAGCTGCAAACTTTAGTCAGAGCTAGTACAGGAGAGAATTGACACCTGTGGTTTCTGTGTGATTGGGATATTGGGATAGATCAGAAATTGTATTCTACGCCTATGCTGCTTTTTTTTTTTTTTTTTTGAATAAGGCATTTATGAAGCCCAGCTGCCTGCCAAAAGCTGCCATACCGAAGTGGTCATGTCTTTTTCACTAAAACTGAAATATTTCCTCATTTAAAGTGAGCTCAGGCAACATTTCCTAAAGGTCTCTTAGACACCGCAAAGCTCTGATGGCATGTGGGCTTCTTAAAATTTCCTTTTTGTTAACATTTCCAGCAGTAGAAATTGCTCCTACATATGGATGATGTTTTCAATTATCCATCCTGTGAGAAAACTGGAATGCAAAAATGTCTAATATAAACTACAGGGGAAGAAAAGCAAATGAGGCAGAGAACTTCCACTTATCTTCATGCTGTTCAATAAGTCCATTTTGGAAGTGTCATTAGAGCCAATTAATTGCTACTAACGGTCTGTGGTTTCTTTGAAACTGCAAAGGCTGTACTGCTGGGCTAGCTGGATCGCCAAACTGAAAGCTACTGTTAGCTATCATAATAATGTAATGGGCTTGAGCAGTTAATTGTTTTGTGTCTATTCCAGGAAACACACAAATAACAATTTGCCAGTTGAATAGATATCAGATTAATAAATTTCCAGGAGCATGAGGCTCAGATCATATTATCATCTTTTCAGGATAGATATCTTACCCTCTGACTGATTTATCTCATTGATACAAGAAATATGAATCTTATCTCTTCATTGAGAAAATACCTTCTCCATTGTTAACTCCGTAATAAAATGTAATTGCAGCAATTAAATTTGTACAACAATATTAAGGTATCCAGCTTTTTAAAAGTCTCCTTTCAGATGGGTAGAAATATTGCTATACGTACTCTGAAAACAGACAATTTGAATAGATTAAATGTTGTTAGCTGCAGCAGGGTGTCTCAGTAGACTTACTGTGTTTCCCAGTTTGAACAAGCCTGAACAAGACATCCATGAACATTATCAGTGCTAACTCAGGGCACTGCATGAGAAATATAGAGCTTTGTAAAGATATTTCATGCTCAAACCGATCTCTATTCATGTCTATTAGAATAAAGAGGTTGGAGGATTATTTCTCAGCCTACACTTGATGCTGTTCCCTTTCTAGATTACATTGGTTTTCGCATTGCTGCAAGGTTAGCTAAATGCATCGTCAAATTTAAGTTACTATTGTTTTCTCATTGTCTGCAAAACCAGCACATACATTTTAAAATACAGGAATAACTATTCTTTATCATAACACCGTTTACAAGGCGCAAGGAACTGATGAGATTAATTGTAGATTCCACAGGGAGATTTCAACCCAATTTACCCACTTAAAGTGAAATGGCTAATCCAAGTTTATTACCTAGCCAGTGGAGAAAGACAGGCATTTTGTCTTCAAAGTATTAGGGGTTGATGAGAAATAACCTTCCAGATGTGGGCATCTCTTTCTACTCAATGGGGAAGAAATCTCATGACGATTGGATTATTTGCCTAACTCTAAAATACCTGAAGCTACCTGGGGTTAATCCTACTCTGTATCACTGGCAATAACAATGGCTGTAAGAGAATTATAAATGAGAACTAACTATGAAGGGAGGTGGGGGAAAGCAGTTTTGTCTCATCAGAAACAAATCTGAAACCAAAAGTTTCGTAATCCCATGAGGTTTAAGTTCCATTTGGCTTTGACCCAACAAACTGTAGGATTCAGTGTGTGTTTCCACACATCGTAAATGGAACACAGAAAGAGTTTCTACTTAATTAGAAAGGTATGTGTTTGAAATTTGATTTTCATTGAATACATTCAGTAACTTAACTGAAGAGAAAGTTTTAGATAACATTCTGCAGTCCTTAATGAGTCTTTGCATAAACAGTATTTCATTGCTGTCGGTAATAATTTATTAAGATTGATAAGACAAAATCCTAAATATTTTATTTTTATGACTAAAAATACTATCTTAAATATTTTAATTACCAAAGTGCCTGAACAGAAGTCTTGGATCTAAACATATCTTGACAATGAGTAGATCTGAAATACAAACTCTTGTATTTTGCAAGTTTTCAAATATCTGAACTTGCTCAAATCAGAAATCTTGATCCAGAATTTTTACAAACATTTGATTTAAAAAATAGAATTAAAGATGTGAATTGTTCTCTTCCTCTCTTTGTTTCCTTAATATGGAATGCAAAGTAGCAGAACACTGAAATTGTATGACTATACATACATATGTGATTGTTACATAAACAGTGCCCAGTGTATTTACTTAGTTGCTATGTTGAGCACTATTCATATCTGGAAGCCATGGCCAAAGCAGGAATATACCTTATTATTCTAAAAGTACACAGTTAAGGGACAGTCTCTAGAGGTCAGCAGTAGAAAGGCTAAGACGTGTAGCTGAGATTTAGTGATTCAGTAATGCAGAGGATGGAAATACAGTCATGTTAGTTACATGGTTAACATCTCTCTGAAATAAAAAATCCACATTTTCTTCCAAAATTCTGATTGGAAATTGTGAAAATATTAATGCATGTGCATTTTGTCCATTGCTTGTCAGGTTTTTTATAAAATAAATATTTGGACATGAGAAAAAAGATAATAGAAAAGAGACAGACATGCAAGATATTTTAGTCAATATGAAAAATATTACTTGAACAGTCAGTGAAACTGGAACTTTAAGCTAAAGCTTAAGCTCTTTTAATCTAATTCGTTACCATGGAAAGTTAGAAACTAACGCATGTAACTAATTAGGCAAATATACTGACTGCAGTAACATGAATTTATGAAATTTATTTGCATAAGTGTCTATATATGATAATGATGTGCACTTCTGCAAATTGGTATATAATCATTAATAATCAGGTGCTTCTTAAGCTGTTCAGTGCCTGCATTCTTGGGACACCAAGAGAGACCCTTCCAAACAGAAAAAATTCAGATGAAATTTTGTGTATATAGCATTATAAAACTCTTCATAGTATGTACATACACACACTTTAATGCATGCATATACTGTATGTATTGTATATATAGCCTATAATGTAAGTGTAAATTGACCTCTCTGAACGCAGATCTTATCACATGCTGCTCTGCATACTACTAAATTAGAACATCTATACAATGGTAACCAGAGAGGTGGCTAAAGAAAATAACTTTATTTGAGCAATGTGAAATTCCCAAGGATCATAGAGACCTTATAGCGGCCTTCCAGTATCTGAAGGGGATCTACAAGAAAGCTGGGGAAGGGCTGTTTGCCAGGGTATGTAGCGATAGGACGAGGGGCAATGGTTTTAAACTAGAGCAGGGTAGATTTAGAGAAGACAAAGGATGACACCTAGTATTTAGGGGCAGAAGCATGAAAAGAAGATTTTAACAAAACAGCCTGTTTTTTGCTCCAATGACATTAAAATTTTCCCCAGATACTTTTAACAAAAGTTGAACTCCCCTTGTGTTTTCACTGTCCTTTGTGCTCACCTGCCTCCACTGATTCTGCTCAGTAAGTCTAGCCAGTGGTGAAGAAATAGAAATGGATAGCCTTCAGGAGCTGTAAGTGGACAATCAGGACATATAAGTGGACACAGGAGAGGTACAGAAGTTCCTACTCCAGGCACTTCATATTTGCTGCCTCCTGCACAATAACCATGTCTTACTTTGGGGGATTTTTAGGACTCTTTTTTTATTTGCTGCTTTTCTCTGCTTTGTATTTTGCATAATCTGTGCTGTTCTTGCATCTCTCCTAAAACGAAAAACCAAAGCCATACTGTTCCTTCATGTTCTTTCTTTATGCCCTATCTGCAGTTCAATAAATTTTTTCTAATATTTATTTTTCTACATTTTGAACATAACTTGAACATAGCAGGGCTGAACCTCAGCTCCTTTCTAAACCTTCTTGATTGCCCTTATTTTCTGTTGAACAAAACATCATATTTTCTACCTATTTCTTTCCTTTTCCCTCTAAACTGATCTATATATAACTTGCTATTTTTTTTTTTTACCTCATAGGCTCTAAGAGCAGCTATTTTTCTTTAAAACAAACCAAAACTGTTAAGTCCTTTATCTTCCATACCAATAGCTGAAATCTCTTCCTGCACTGTGACTCTATGATTTTCTGTTTTCTCCCTCAATCTCTACAAAACAAAAATGCTCAGATGGCACTTCCATCCTATATTTCTAACCTATTTTGTCCCCTTTCTGGTGAGATACAAGTCACCTGACCCTGCCTGTATTAAGCCAGTCCTCCTGTGACTGTGAGAGAAGGAGGTGTATTCAAATAGTAATCCTTCCCACTCACTGGAGGTGTCTACTTTCTAGTCTCTCTAACAGTGAAAGGTTGCCAAAACAGTGAGTTTACACCTAGAGTAAGTAGAATGCATTCCCTGCTTGATCTCTCTGCCAGCCACCTCTCCTTCTACAACACATTCAAGAGGAGTTTAGTCCTTACATTCAACACTGTGCAAAATCTTCTCTTCCCTAAATAACCTTGCTTCCCTTTTAATGTGGTGCTCTTAAATATTCTCACTTGATTTTCCTTTAAATAGGTCAAACATTTTTAAACCAGAAAGGGCCATATAGTTTGCCATAGTCCATCTCTCAGTTCATGAGCATGAGTTCATTCACTGAGAAACTTTGCTCAGTGATTTCTTCCTTAAATCCAAATTTTCTGGTTGAATTTGAAGAATGACATGCCAATCTAGATCCATCATATTTAGGACTATTAAATAGGTAGTTCCAGTGGGTATTACTCACCCTAATTTTTTTTCTGATATATTTTATATTCAAATTCTCTTGCCTTTTCTAATATTTCTATAAAACTGATAATTTTCTCATTCAATACAGAAGAGCCATTTTTATAAAACATGCTGGAAGGTAAAAAAAAAAAAAGAGTAATTTATTTTATCTTTCATCTATTGAGAAATAAAATCTTATTTCATATTAAATTCTTGATGATGTAGCTCCTCTGAGAAGCTGTGTCACGTTATCATACAGTTTGGAAAGAATAATTCATAGATGATTGAAACTGTTCATCGATCTCTAAATTAGCTATAAAGCTCATGAAAAAGTGTTGAGCTTCTCCATGGACATATCAGTAGAAAAGTCTGCTTCACAGTAAAGACTAAAAAAAAAGAAAGACAAAGGAATGGATGGGAAAAATGTTGAAAGTATCAATGTCAAACAGATCAAGGAAATATTTTTACTGTCTCCCATGCTTCCATAATTTTTTGTTATGCTTACATATTTATTCCTCTGTCAGAGGTCTTGTAGGGCAGCAAAAATAAGAGGTAGAAAACACCTTTTTATGTACTTGACTACAGAAATCAAATACTTTACCGACCTTTCAGTAAACGTTTTTGGCAAAACTTTTTTTGCATGCAAAAGAAATGTAAACTATATAATGTTTTCAACTGAAAGTGCTTCTGATCACTATTCACATCAATAGTACCATTCAAATGTAACCTAGTAACATTTGCCATGTTAAAATCCAGATGAGAATAGAAGAGAGAGGCTTTAAATGCTAGCAATGAGAATGATGTTTAGCATAGGAAAAGCTATCATATGAGATTTGAGAAAGAGAGGCTGTTAATGTTTGAAGACAAACATGAGAACAGTAAGCAACATGCTGTACAAACCAAATAGACTGGCTGTTCTTAGATACACAAACTGGAGTCCTGTAAGGAAGAGCATATGTGTTTAAATTAGTACCGACAGGAATTTCCATAGGATTTAGAAGAGTGTAGATTACCCTGTGGGATTCATTGCCAGTGGATATCATCAGCACAAGGTATCTGTTTTTTTAAAGGGGATCGATATTCACATAAATCACATAGATATTCAAAGCATTGTTAGATTTTTAAGGATGAAGAAGGAATTAAGACAAATTTGAGTATTAACCCTTCAGTTCCTAACCACAAGACCGTCTTTTTTGTGAGGAACTGCAAAATCCATTCTCTTTAGACAGATAATTTTGCAAAGAGCACCTTGCCTTTCCCATTATTAGCCAGTGCCAAAGACAGCTGTAATGTGACAAAACATTGCCTTGACTGGCACAGCAATTCCTACTCCTGCAAGGGTTTTTATTTCCCTGCTACTCTGCGGCAGTACCGGGTGCCACAAGATGCCACAGAGCACAGAGACGTGCACTCCGACGCTGCGTGGGACGCTGGCGTGACCAGACCCCATCTCACAGGGCAGGAGGAGGCTGTGCAGCAGTGGTGTGGCTGCCGCAGTGTTGTTTCAGGAGGTACCACATCTGGCACAGCTGGAGACAGAGTGGGAGGAAGAAACTGGAGGAGGGCTGGTGGAAACATGTCTCCTTCTCCAGTGCATGATTTGTACCTGGAGTCTACTTGCTGGTGTCTGTTGTTATTGCCTTACGTTACATTGCTGGTCATGTTTCCCAGTGAAGAGTTTCCAATATTACCACATTTGTTAGGTCAGCCTGTTCTTGTCATTGTCAAGTCCCCTGGCAACATGTAGCACGTTCTTTTCATTTCATCAGTTTGACACAGCCACCTCTTATAAAGCTGAGAAATTGTTTCCTTTAGATGCAGTGTGATTTAATAAGGGACCATGGGAAAGGATTCCTCTGAACAAGCAGATAATGACAGATTGATCTGGGATGCGTGTGCTTTCTTCTGTAAAGGCACTTTTCCGTTGCTGAGAAGATAAAGCTGATGTTAACCACTTATCCTAGCCTGGTGTCAGCTGCCCTCAGAAATCTGTATGATTTCAATATTAATAATCTAAGAACAGCACCACTTTTCCCCTAGAAAGAATAATACTATAATTTGTATAATGTTTGGATTTTTGTTAATATTTTTATTGTTGTTATTAATATTTTTTAAATATATGAAGATAATTTGTTTATATTTGTAGAAATTTTGTACTAATTACAAAAGAAACATAAGTAATACTAATTGTTTCTCAGTGACAACAGATAGAGCCATAGAAAAACAAGTATTAAGCGTTCTGTGTACTACTGATTAGATATAGTTATCCAAGAACCTGTATGTAGCATTCTGATTTAAGAAAGATGGCCAGTCTGGATTTATATTTGATTTTTTAAATGACAATCTAAAGGAAAATCTGGGCATCTTTTGAAATGTACATGCATGTTTCTATAACTAGATTTTCTAAAATGAATATAAAGATGTCATTATTTCTAGAGGCCAAGAGAATGAGGGAGACACTTATGCTCATGACTACAATCCTCCCTCATAAGAATGTAAGACTTTTAGACTGTGTATCTAAATCAGCTCGACCTGTCTAATACTTATTTATTAGCTGCCTTATCTCCAATTACTAATAGTGAATAACTATAACTTTCCAAACTTTAGTCATCATTGGCTTCATGGACTTAGTTTGCCAATGATTTATTTAGTGGCTACCAAGAAAATGTATTTTGGGACCTGTGCTGGAGGTCAGCAGTTATTCACTGAATACTATTTAAGAAACAAATCCCCTTTTATAACTCCAAAATAAGTCAGATATTAAGTTATTGTGATACTTTTTATCTATCATACGGTTTACAGAAACTTATTATTTCAATAGGAACAATAATCTGCAAATGATATAAAAGATGAACTGCCTCTAAACAGTATGTGAAAGCTGTGGGAGTGCTTCTATTGATTATAACAGATTTTGGATAAAGGTT
Organism: Rhinoptilus africanus; assembly: GCA_013400135.1. Taxonomy (NCBI): domain Eukaryota; kingdom Metazoa; phylum Chordata; class Aves; order Charadriiformes; family Glareolidae; genus Rhinoptilus; species Rhinoptilus africanus. The sequence goes on along the minus strand of VXBO01010759.1, from coordinate 2,188 downwards.
ATTGTAAATGAATAAGTATCTGTCTTTTGACTAGCAGGCTGTCTAGACTGGTATATAGCCACATTTTAGACTACTACTGGACCGATATATAAATTTTAGCCTCATCATTTAGAAAGATCTATCATTAATCACAAAAAGTCCAACTGGAGGAGACAAATTCTTGCTTCATTTTTGCTTGCTTAATGTTTTTTAAAAACATTACTTTGTAGAATCTCTATGTTAATTTATGTTATTTCATATGTTATAAATATGTATTTATGCATTTATTCAAATAACTTTAACTTGAAGACAACAGATAAATTAACAGCATAAAATTATATACTATTGGTAGATATTTAAATTAAGTATATTTGTAGCTTTACTTTTAATAAATTCATACATCATTAGTATGAATGCATATCACATTTGTATTTTTCTGAAATATTGATTTCATACAATTTATGTCTCTTAGGAATACTGATTTAAAGAATTACTTGGGTCAGAGTTACAGTCGGGGTTTTTTTCATTAATTATATGTTTTTACCTGAAAAATATTTGTTCAGTAGATGCAAATTTAACAGGCAACATTTCTGGACACTATAAGAAATACTTGCAAAATTTACACCAGAAGTTGACAATATTGTTATGTCAAGGCTTGCCAGTCAAACTTTGCTTTGAATAGTATGAATACATAAAAATTTCTGTGTGACAGGTAGTAGACAGGAAATGTCTACCATCTTTATACAGGAAATTAAACATGTGTAGAGTAAGGGGTTGAGCACTGCTTTTACAAAAGGCAAAAATCTCAGGCTTCTGCCCCTGAAGCTGAAGAAAACACTACTTGCTGTTATCTGTAAGAAGATTTTCAGAATCTTTTTAGTTCTATTAATCTAATAAATAGACACAGTTTATTAGCTGTTAATAAGCTTTTGGTTGATGGTCAGGTTCATAAGTGGGTCAAATCTGCTAAATGTCAGTAAACGATGTGTTGTAAAACTATGTTACGTGATGACTGAAGTGGTATTCGAGTAACTATCACTTGGGGGACACATGAAAGACAAGGCCAGTTTACATATCCTCCCTGTTCATTATTGTGATTTGGCAGCATCAGTAACAGAGTGAGTGTTACACAAAATATTTAAATGGAATTCTTTATTTAATGTAATTTTTTTAAAGTACATAATGTCCTAATGTTTATACAAGAGAGAGGAAAAAAGCTATTTCCATAAGCAGCGTACAGCTGAAGCAGACCAAAGTGAAAGATGTCACGAGAAGAAGTGGATTTGAAAAATTCTTTTTTTTTTTCTTCTACCTTTTTGATTTTTACTCTGTTTTCCTATAGACTCTTATATTAATCTAAGATTTTTCCTATGATTTCACCTGTCATTCCTCATAGGGCACTGTTATTACTGAACTTCTTCTTACTTCACTGACCTAAAGTATCCTTCTCACCTCCTTGTCATCTGAAGTTGGAAGAGGCTTTGGTAATATTCAAAAGTTTCAAGAAGTCTATGACTGGATAAGTTTGCTGCCTTCTCAGGGAATAATCAGATGGCTGTGTGCTGGTCTAGCTGGAGAGTGTCCTTGCAGCCTCACAGCTGGTAGTCCTACTTGCCCCAAAGGAAAAGTCAAAAAGATGTGTTTATGCCTGCTGGCTACTGCTAATGGAGATGTACTCCTGTCTGGGTAGTTTGGTACTGGAGAGATTAGGAGTGCTCCCACCAACTTTCGTAGTGCCCCAGCATGAAGCTTTTAACTTCCACTTGAAGGGTGGTGGTAAACGGTTGCTGATCTTGGTGGTGGTTAGTGATCTTCCACAGTGGATCTGAAAGATCTACAGAAGTTCACCTGGTTGTATCCTCAGAAACAATGGAAGACTTCCCCCCCAGAAATGTAGAAAGTAATATTTTTTCACGTTTTTTCGTATCTTAACATCAAATTTTACCCTTGGTCTAGTTAGTTTTTTTGTACCAAATGGACATTAATACCTTATGTAGTTTAACTTGAGTAATAACAATACATAGATACTTGTCATCGTTTAACCCTTGCTGGTAACTAGGACCTTACAGCCATTCAGTCACTTCCTGCTGCCTCTGTAGGGTAGGGAGAAGAGGGAGAAAAAGCCAAAAAAATACCTCTCATGGGCTGAGACAAAGAAAGTTTAACAGAACAGTATTGGAGGAGAGAAAAAAAAAATTATTATTATTAT
>VXBO01010758.1:769008-788528 GCA_013400135.1 Rhinoptilus africanus | reverse complement strand
TGTGAGTGTCAGATCAGCAGCTAATGCACTGGTGAAGAGCACAGTCCTCTGCTCTTCACCTCAGTTTTCTCATCAGAAAAATGCAGGAAATGCAAGTAAATTTTATTTTACTCAGGCTAATAGTGCAAAAGGAAATCTTACTCCAGTAATGGGGACACTAGACGTGCCCCACCAAAACTTGGATCTGCTTCCTCAGTCTGCCGCAGACTTCCCGTGGGACCTCAGGTGTGTCAGCTTATCCCTTTATTTTCTGCTGTAAAGTGAAAATAATAGTATTTTCTTTCTCTTAACGTTAATTGGGAAGCTTAGTACTACTCCTTCATCAGTTGGAAGAGGTGTAAAGGTTGCAAATCCTGCTGGAATTCATGAACACAAATGAATTGGGTCTCCTCAGTGAAGAGGCAAGGCTGCACACCAAGTGCTGCAGAGGAGCAAATGTTCCGACCCACAGGAATGGCAGTCCTAGCAGACCTGCGGTGTGGGACGGGAAGAGCTTCTCCACCACCCAACGAAACCACTGCAAAATCCTTGTGCTGGCATCGGTGGCTTCTGGGGCAGAAGCACATTTAGGTGGAGCCGTTTAGATTAGGGAAGTTCAAACTGGACCTGTAAATTTCTCAAAATGATAGCCGTCAGTCTGTGGATTATGAATGTTGAATTTACACATAGTTTTACACATAAAATAATCGTCTGACATTTTTGCTCTAAAACTCTGGGTGAGGTGTTTTAGCTCTGACCACAACAAGTATACAGCTTTCTGTAAAGGAAAACACTAGGAAAGTTGCCTAATTCTTCTGCTTTTGCCCGTGCTTTCCAATCCATAATGGTAAAGCACCTGATAGTCTGATGTTATGGTCATCACTAGGCGAAGAGCTTTGTTATGAATACCAGCCAATAGTATAGACTAACCACTCATCTGTCAGTGATAATGAGCTCTGTTTCTTCTTTCTTACGCTAAGGACAAATCAACTTTTACACTACCCAAGATTATGCCACATTTACTCCACAGCTGATCCTTCTTGGCATTTTTCTCAGAATGTCAGCAGGGCAAGTCACATGGTGGCATTTTTTTCACCGCATTTACACAAATATCCTTGTTTCACACCATTGCATGAACAAGATCTCCTTCAGCTTAACATAAATTAAATTTAAATACAGGACACAATAACAGCACTGTAGAAATAGAAGCTTCATAGAGAGAAAGGGAAGGGTATTATTCACTCTTTGCAAGTTTTTCCTAAATACGTATCTCTGAAACCCAGAGGTCATTTATTGCAAATGTAACGAATACATTCATATCTACCAAGGGTAATAAATATTGCAAATTAAGTTGAATAATGACTATACTGTCTATTTCATTTCTACATGAGAGGCACACATGGGACTTAATGTATCAGTATTTGTAATGCAATATATAGTATGAGTCTCATTCAAAGTTAGAATTGCAGAAATGTCACAAACACATTAATTTACTGTTACTGCCTGAGGAACAAGTGAAAAAAATCATTGCAAACAACCAATGTGTATGGAATTTATAATGAATATCTTAATCATGAACGTACTTTATTTCAAGTTATGACTTTTTTTTTTTGTAAGAAGATCTTGGGATTTAAAAGGCTAAAGGAGAAAGGTAATGCAGTACAGCAGTTACTAGAAAAATGCTACTTACCATGTTTTTAAGAGGATTGATTGTTTCAAATGTACTCTAGCTTACATGAACCTTCAAAATATTTCTGTAAGTAACAACCAGAACGTCAAAAACGAAATTACAATTTTTGGTAAAGTATGGATGACAGGAGGGAAAAAAAAAAAGGCTGTTGTTGCCATAAATGAGCATAAATAACTATAATCTAAAATGAGTTCTGGGCTGCTGACAAGTGTACAACTGAGTATACAATGTATACAACTGAGTGTCTAAGATTTTTGGTGACATAAATGGAGCATATAAAAATTATAGATCTATTTTTCCAACCAGCTGCTTATGTAAAGTCGATATGCAATAGGCTGGTTGAGTTTAGCTTCTTGTGGGAGCTATATGGAGGTGAAGGAGCATGAACAAACAACCGCTGTAGTTGGTATCATAGTGAATTCAATTGATTCTTGATGTAAGAATATGAAGATAAGATACTAATAAAACATGGAGGAAGTCAGATGTTTACCAAAGATCTAGTGATCTTATTTATCACATCAGACAAAGCTGGAAGTCATTACATTTCCTTATAGTACGAATTTTTGTTGGCTACTAAGTACACAAATCTATACTATACGTTTAGATTCCTAACAAATTATGCTAGGATAGTGAACAGGGACTAAGGTTCCTTAATTGTGTAATTCTTGTTTTAGGATATGAAAAGATGAATTTTCTGATCACCTGATTTCCACACTCAGAACTTTAGCCGTTCTTTGAGGACCATCAGCAGTGAATCTCTCTTGCTGAAGCCCAGCACTCTCCAAGAACAGAGCTGTCGGTATTTGGGGAGCAGCACTGAGGCAATAGGAAACTGAAAACATCCTGTCATTTGTTTTCTTTGAGAATATTTACCCTTTACTAAATTTTTGTTCTGATTATCTGCTTCAGAAAATAATGAAATCTTCTGGACTACTTAAACTGCTAGAAAGATGCTAATTAACCCAGATTCTGAAGTTGGCATTGGTTTTTTCATTCCTAAATCTTGAATTATTTTCAGTCCCAGCCCAAGGTATCTCATTCCATAATTTCAGGGGAAACAAGGTGTGTGTCTAGGAAATATATTTCACTGTATATACTATGTAAAAAGCCTTTCCTGTTACAGAAATCGGAGTTATATGGGAACAGTTAGTAATAAGAAACCTGATAAAGACTTTCATATTGCTAAAGGGCCTTGCTATGTTAACATTACGAGCAGAGGTCACCCTTACATCTGGTACATAAGAGAGGACCTGGGAATCCACTTCATTGTAATAGATGCCTGGCAGTGTTCAGCACAGCTTAGAAAGACACAGTAGTAAATGTCACATTAGAGTCACCATTACTGTTCTTTTCATATGGACAAATCTACTCAAGGTCGTTCGCTCACTCCAGTGTAAAACATCTACGGGATTATTTTTTTTTTAAGCAGTAGCTAGTAATGAAACAATATAACAAGTAGGAAATTATACCGCATCAGATTAATTTATGCATATACGCCAACTAAATCCCTTACATGTGTTAAAGAGTTAAAGGTGGAAAATTTTCCTTGTTAGAATGACAGTAACTGGTTTTGCTAATCTCTACCTACCTGCAATGCATGCTTTTAAGACGAAGGGGTATTCTTAGCATGTTTTTAACACATCCATGACTCTGTCTCTTTCTGCGTACTAAAGCAGGAGCACCTGAACTTTGGTGCTCCATGATAGAATCAGCATGGTGGGCCCATTCCTCCGGCAAGTTATAGGAGGCTTCCTTTCAGGGGGGACTTTGAAGGTATATGGATTTTTTTTAAATGTATATATACACACAAGTACGTACGCACATATGTGTGTATTTATATAAGGAATATATCTAGAGTGATATATATCTCCATATATGCCTACATAAGTGTACATATCTTTATTTTTTACATATACATATTTATAGCATGGAGTAATAGCCTTTACTTGCAGAAATCTGGGCCATACAGAAAAGTGAGCCAGCATTTATTAAAGACATTCTCTCGAGCAACTTTGGTTATCAGGGCTTGTCAGAGTTTCAGTGCTTTCCCAACCATAAAGGCATGTACAGTCAATCTTCCTGGAACCCAGGGTGTGAGAGTTAATGAAATTTGACAACTGATTGATGTTAGATGCAGCTTTGAATTTGGAAACCCAATTACCTCTTTCCCTTTCAAAGCAGAGGTCATTCCAGTCAGCATGACTGTACTGCCATACTTTGCAATTCAATCTGCGAGATTGCAGGAGATTCTGCTCTTCAGAAAAGCCTAGCACACAGAGAAAAAAATTTGCAGATGAAGAACACATACATTGAGTAACAAGAGGTCACATGAGCCAGGTAGAAATATGAACATACCCTTTCTCCATGCAGAACAAGGTTATTTCTATTAGTAAGTTGGTTGTCTGTGGTTTAAGGTGCAACCACAATACCTTATTGCAACATCTCAGTTTCTTAACTCCATGCCTTTTCCCCAATGGTAAATCTTTGTGTCCAGAATTTCCATGCTTCATAAAGATTTTTATGCTAAAGTCTGGGGGGAATTACAGTTCTGTACTTCATTTGGTGAGATGAAGATGATATAAATTTGGTAGAGCTGGGACAAATTGCACCAGCAGAAAAATCTAGCCAGTTACTTACAAGCTTTAATGACCAGCTTTCCAATCTCACCCCAGCTCATTAGGTTCTGCTTGTCTAGAAGTGGAACTACTGCAACTTGTGCAGATACCTGCAAGCAGAAATCATTGTGTTGCAATCAGATGGGCAGAAATGAAGATACAGTGCTTTCTGTCCTTTCTCTATTGTCTAACTTGTTAGAGTGGAATCAATGGACATCAAACACTCATGGTGGATGTATACCTGCTTGGCATCTACCCTGGACTTATTTTTTGTAATTAAACACTGTTTAAAGATACCATAATGTTAACATTCACAAAAGCAATTTTGTTGGAAAATGCAGAATAGTTCCCAAAGCCCCTTGAGGGGAAATAAGAACAAAGAGGAGATCGACCAGGCCTCTGGCAGAGAGGGACCACAATCATTACAATCATCATCCTAAGTTTCTCCAGGATGCTCGAGGTAGTAAATCAGAGCACCGACCTGTGAAAAGGGAGATGGCTTTTTATTGTAAGCACTTTGAAATGCTCTCTGGATGAAAGCAGAGAAAGCTACACAGCTCAGCAACCCAGTGTCAGGTCCGATTCTCCTCGCTCACCCACCAGTATAAATCAGAATCGCACTGGGGAAGGATTTACACTCCAATTTTGCCATGTAGCAAAAACTGTGCATGCAAGGTAATGAGGATGCCTTTTTTTTTTTTTGAGATCTTCCCATCTTAGTTTTTTTTCAGTTTTGAAGAGCTAGAAACCTCATCAACTCTGAAAGAAATGAGACTGCCCCTAAAAGATCATTGTATGTGTCACTTCTCTTGTCATGCATGAATTTGTTACAAAGCACTTGTTTATTTAATCCCAAGCATTTTAGGATTAACCAGGCAGTTGCCAAGATTCCATTTTAAGAGCATTTACCATAATATCTGTTTATCCACACTGTGAATCTTCGCATACCATGAATCATGAATCCCTTCATAAACATGCTCCTCACCTCCCCCGTGCCGAACTCCGCTCTGTGCAGCACAGCCCTGCGGGAGCATCACCCCCTTGGTTTTAGGGGCACTGTGAAGGGGAAAGGAACCTGCAGACTCCTGTGCAGCTCTGCTGGGGTGCATGTACCAGCTGCAGAATTAAAAAGAATAACTGGCTGTTACTTCTTACAGAACAGCAGGATTTTTATCACCCTGACTTTGCAGTAGCTGCCAGTGGTGGGTCCGGCTAAACTCTGTTGTGGCAAGCGTTGTTCATAATAAATACAGCTCTTACCTGGAAAGGCTGGCTTTTAAAAAGGCAGGACACAAGTGTAGGTGGATGACATAGGTATAGAGAATAATGAAATCATAGCTGGTGTCCTTTCCAAGGAGTAGCTGAGACAGATCCCACAGGCCCTCATCAATTTGTTGCACGCAGAGCAGGGCTGATGTTCTCCAGCGCTGTGGTGGAGGAGCTGCAGAGGAGCTCTGCCTCTCTGCTGTAGCCAGACACGAAGGATTTCCCATCTCCATCCCTTGGGAAACACCTCAGCAGCGCCGTCGTGCAGCTTGGTACCAGGGCCAGGCTGTGTCCCTCTGTGCTGCAAAAGAACACGTGAGAGCCCACCCCTTCCCCCACCATCAAACAGCGAAATGTTCTTCTCTGCAGGTCAGTGCTTAAACATGTAATTGTCTCCAAAACCTACATCAAATACATTATATCCCAAATAATTACTACAGCACCCAGTAATAGCTGCTTCATCTATAGCACTTAATGGGCAAAGACATTCAAGGAAGGAATGGAAAAAAACTTAAACAGTTGTTAAGGTTTTGATCCAATATTAATTTCCACGTCTGCCACTGGATTTGGTGAAATGGGGAGTTGTGCACAGCGAAAGATGATGAAAAGATTAAATTTTTGTCTTTTCTGTTTTTCAGTGAGTTTAGAAACACAGTACAGCAGCTTTTCTTTCGGCCCTGCGGTAACGCAGTTTGGTGCACGACCCGAGAATGACCCTTCAGAAAACTGCCAGGTTTCACGCTTGGACATCTACATGTTTTGAGGCCCAGGTTTTTAATTTCAGTTTCCCTTTGGCAAGTGGCTGCAAACTTTTGGGTCTTCCACTCAGCAGGAAGACAGAACCTCAGCAGCTTTTACCTGGAGTAACTTTGCTGAAGGGGAGCAAACAAATAGTGGTCACTCCTTGGAAAGCGAAGAGCTGGTCCTGGGCTCCTTTCCACCAGAGGGTCACCGGATCAGCAGCAGCTCCAGGGCACCTGGTCTGATGCTTTCACCTCCTCTTGCAGAGCAGACACTGCCCTTATGAATAATGCGTGAAAACTGTGCTCGGAAAATGCATCTAGTGGCAAACACTGACCGAATTTTACACGAATGAAACTGAGTAAACCTGCAGTTTCTAATGAGTCTGCTCATATTTTGGGCAAATGCTGACGAGTCTCCAGTCCTTCCCCACAACCCTCCATCACCCACAGATTTCTGATTTCAGAAGTGCTCCTGCTGGCATGGATGTCAGGGGCAGCCAGGGTCCCTGTTAGTAAGAAGTGCAGGTTGGACCAGTGACGGGGCCATGGGTGCTGACTGCTCACCTCTTGCTGCAGCACAGATCCGTAGGGAAACCCCACTCCGACAGGAGGGGAAGGCAAAGCGGGATAGGGACTGGGGGCCTTGCCGGTGGAGGATACCTGCTAAGTGTCAGGCATCTCCGTTTAGAGAAAAAAGTATTTAGTGTGAGCTTAGGCAACTGAAAACATTTGTATGCTTTTGTGTTGATAGCTGCTATCATTTTATTTAAAGGAGTGGTTTCTGAAATGACACACTTGATGAGCAGTGTTCATCTGCACCGCTTGCCTATCCCTCAACTTAAAGAATCTTTTCTCAGTACTTTTGCCAGCTGAATCAGTTAGTTTGGCGTGAAGTGGAAGATAACAGAAATCTGACACATATAACAGTTGCTGTAGATTGTGGTGTCTCTTTCCAGCCACGCTGAGAAGGAGGGAGAGCTCATCGTTATTCCAAACCAAGCGAGGCCAAAGGGAACCCAGCGCCGCAAATCCTCCTCCTGGAGGGGCGAATGGGTACGCCACCCCCATCCTGTTCCTGTAGGTCTCATGTTCCTGTAGGTCTCAGTGGGGCAGTGAGCGCCTCATAGCACCAACAATTTTTAATTTGGTTTTTTTCTGCATTATATGCATAGCCCAAAAAAACATTACGGTGAGTAAATGAAACCAGTGCAGACTCAGCTGTATGGATGGACCATCCGGACTACCTACCTGACAGCAGCAGTAAGAAGAGACATCTCTGTGGCACCTTTTTTTTAATCAGCTGAGCAGAGGGACAGTCTCCTCCTGTGCCAGCCAAAATCCCTCGTTACCTGGTTCATGGACGATGGGAAAGGTCCTCTTCAGCTGCCACATGAATCAAGACAGAAATGTCTCCTCAGATCACATGGGATTGCTTAGTTTTATGTTTCTTATGTATGGGAGACATGCACCTTCTTCTGAATTTGCATTTTTGTGATTAATCGTTAAGCAAAAACAATAACCTGGAAGAAAGTGATATGCCCCTATTATCTCATTTGTTAATGTGGTTAAATTCTTGGCAAAGGGTATCTACCTGCTCTTTGACAAATATGTACTATAACTAATTAACTCAGGCACACCAGAGAGTATCCCACAGGCACCTGGTCTTCAGCCTCAGATGTCTGATGCAATAATCCATTTGCTCATTTAAAAAAAAAAAATAAAAAAAATCCTAAGGTCTAGGTCATCTGTCTTGATTCAGGAGAAACTTTGCTCTGAATAAGTGCTGAGATAGGTCTACGCACCATTTCAGGGGAGTTTGTTTTGAACTAGTCACATTATTTAATAAAATATCATTTTTGCTGTTTCCTCCAGTCCTTTACACTGGTGTTAAAAGTTTAGGATTAGCAGAGTCTGTCCTTTGAAACAAATAAAATAAAGAGAACCATCAATGTCTTTCCTCTGGGCTCTCGGCCACATCAGCAGGATTTTCAGGGCAAATTTTAAGAACTCAGAATCTTCCTTTTGCTGGGATTTTTAAATTTCACCCCATTCAAAATGTCACTTTTTAATTTAAATCACTTCCTTGAGGGTTTACAAACCTGCAGATACAAATTTAGTCCTTTTTAAGCAGAGTGTAGAATTTGAATATACTGCTTCACATTAGAATATGTAAAGGCTTAACTAGATGGCATAATCTACCCTTCTCTTTTATGAAAAAAAAAATAATTTTGAGCAGAATTACATTACTCCAATCATCCTTTGTGCTCCACACATATTACTGATATAATTTTCTGCCAGAGATATTAATCATTTGGAGAAATTTATCTTTTGGAAAACACCAGTTACAGCAGACCAAATTGCATTTTCCAAGAATAAATGAAGGAATAGCTCTTTCCCTGTTTAGGTTGCATAATTTGCATGTCAACTGAGATTATCTTCATGATTTTAAGGTTACCCAGCTCATCTCAAGAAATATACTTTGTTGCTTGGCTCATATTTAGCTGATGTCAAAGTTTTAATTTTTAACACTATGCAGTATTTGAAGTAAGATGGTAAACACTAAATTTAAAAGTCAGTGCTTGTTTCTTTAGCATGGTCTAGTCCTATAAAAGGCTAACCTGGTATTTCATAACAAGTAAACAATCCTAGAAATAATTTTTATTAATGTTGCAGAAATTGCTCTGTTGTAAATTGGAACTTTCCTCCTGTATTTACGCCAGCTAGGGATGTATTAGCCTACAATGATACATGGCTGTGAAAATGGTCTCAGTGGGGTTTCTTTTGCCTTTGTTAGATTTTTTCTCTGCTAGCAAAAATAATAAATAATAAAGATAACTTTGTCATTTCTCTTCTTCTCCCCCAGCCTGCTCAGATAAAGGCCTGGAAGCGGGATCAGAGCTTTTAAACAAAATCTAAAGGACTAGTGGATCTATAGCCAGGTGGAGATTTTACAGTGAAGTGTTTTCTGAGCAGCAAATGTCAGTTGATAAACAGAAACACTCTGCAGTAGTTTGCCAGATTCAGTGAGGTTTCGTTTAAGGAAAAAAAATAGCTCTTGCAGGGCTTCGCCTAGGAAGAACCAGCAGACAGAGCTGTGCTGCTGTGAGCTGAGCAAGACGGACAAAAGGACAAAATCAGATACCTCAAAGAGGAAAAAACCAAAAAAAAAGAGATAAATTTGTGTTTTGGAAAGTGACAAAGAGGGGAGAATTGCTAAAATCCTGCGAGAAATGGGAAGATGATGTCTCTGTGGGAAGAGTAAGCATCGGGACACACTGGGACTTAGCTGTGCTCTTCTTCCGAGCCCCATTCCCCAATGTGGAATGACCAAGAAACAGGGGCAGGGTTCATATAATGGCAGAGACGCATGGTTTGACCTGAAAGTAGCAGGGTTTTGGCAGGAGAGTGCCAGGATCGTAAAAACTGCTCTACCAATGTACCTTCACACGGACCTAAGTGGCCACGGCTGCTCACATCCCCCGGCAGCTTCTCGGGTGGCTCATGCAGAACCAAAGTAGAAGATCTCTGATGTTTGTATGGAAAATCAAGCAAATGGTGCTATTTTCCTGTCCTTTCTTCCTATCTGTGTAATCCCAAAGGAAAAAAAGCGTAATAAAATACGTGGGAAGACTGACCATGGGAGATCCATTTCCTCTAATGCAATCTGTATTAGTTTGAGCAGTCTTGTTTTGTATCACTCAAGTAATGCAATTATAGCCATTTCCTTATGAATACACCTCCAAGAACATTATTTTGATATCTTTGTAGCTGAGGAGCCTTCAGGATCCAAAAGAATTTAAGTGCAATTAGGTTAAATAGAACTTGGAGCACCGAAACACGGCAAAGCCCAGTAAAAATGCAAACAAACACAGGGCAAACGATGCAGTGGGACAGATCTGGATGGTCTTATTTGCACTGAATCCAAAATTTGTACAACGAGATACTGCTCAGTGTCACTGAAGGTCAGTGCCGCGGACCTGTCGATCCTTGAAGAAGAGGAGAACTTATTCAGCCTAATTTAGGTGGGATTTTTTGATCATTCTATTTTTCCATCAGCCACACCAAGCAGTAAAATTTGCTTGTCATCCTTTCCACTCTAATAACAAATGAGAGGCCATCTTGCAAATTAGAAACAGTTCTAATTACACTAAAAAGGTATCCTGTGGTAAACGTTAACTAAGAAAAAATACAGTTCCATAGAGTTTTGTGCTTGTTTTTTTTTTAACCTTGGGTTAAGATTATTAATATTTCAAAATATCCAGCCATGCTCTAACCATAATTACAAAAGCACATGGTATTTCTCTTTATTATTCTTTTCTGGTATTTTACGAGCAATATGGAAACCTGTCACTATCAGCCTTTGGATGTTTCTGTGTGTTTATAATGGTCTTGGTTAATGTGCTGGTACACTATAAGCCTGGGGAGATTCTAGACTTAATCATATATAATTATTTATATGGAAGCTATTTTGAAATCTTAATTTTTATTTTAAAGAACAAAAGTTTTTGAAGTCTGCCTTACCTCCTGTAATAGAAGCAGTATAATCCTATACTTACAGGCTTCTATACAAGATATTTCGGAAGTCATTTGGTGTTTTGAGTCCACTTTATAATGAATTTGCATATCTTTTAAGTATCTGTGTTTCTTCTGGCCTAAACACAAAAGAACCTCTAGAGGCACAAATCTCAGAAAGTGTATAATGAATAAATGGAAAGCACTTTGCATACTAATACAATCCTATTCTTACATTTTGTCTTATGAAAAGGCAACTATTTATTGCAACCAGTTTTGGCACATGTTGGTAACTGCAGCGAATAGATGCATTGTCAGCGCTGCACAAAAGAAAGCTTATCAAGTCCCGTTTTATTCTGAATTACTTATGTAATGCAAAACCTGAAAAGCTTTCAGAAAACTGCCAAAGAACCACAATTTACCTAAGTGGAAATTCATCTTCCTTTTTTCCCCCTGTTGCTTCAGTTCTATAATTACTTCCTTAACACTGTGATACCCATTTAAGAGAACAGAAAGGAAATGATAGGACAATCTATTACACGTGAAAAATATTACCCAGGGAAAATAAGCAACCTGGAAAGTGATGCTCTGAACATACGAGTGTCTTTAACAATAATGGGTATTTATTTCAGTTGCTGCCTTATTCTTTAAGTGCTCTCACTCCGAAGCTCTTGGTAAAAGTAGGAAGTTCCTCGGTAAAACAATGTAAACTAAATTAAGGGCAAAATTTCTCCATATTCTTTACACATCATTGAGGTTAAGAGACTAAAAGATCAGCTGAAAGTATCCATTAAAATAACATTTCTAGGGAATGTTTTTCACTAAGAAGGAACGCCATTGAAAATTTACAGTCTCAAAATTTCCATATAAATGAAACCAAAACATCACCTGCCCTATTCTCAAGAATCTGTTACTAGTCATAAATACATGTTTTGAAAAAATGCATAATAAAGTAAAAGCACAACAAACCTTCCTAAAGCTTCTTTAAAAAAACTTTACAAAAGATGAAAATGACACTGAAAATTCAAGACAAAAATAGAAAAGCACTAAAACCTGGCGTGAAAAGAATTTCTAGAGGTGTAAGGTATTTTGTCTAACCTGGTATCTCTGGTCATAGAAAGTCGAGAGGTCTGGGGTTTTTTTTGCTGTTAACTGTGCTCAGCTTTACAAAGTTCTTTTAAAGCCGGACCGAAATCTCACTTGCTGAAAATTAATCCCATTATTTCTTATAATATTTTAAGTGGACATGGAGAATAATTTATCACCCTCTCTTTGCAAAAACTCTAGAATGACTCTGATTATACCACATATGCTTTCTGATGGTTATAATTTCAACTAAATCAGGTAATTGGAAGGTTAACTACTGACTGAAAATTGTCACAGCTTAAATAGAATATAGATAATGAGTTCCACTCCTAAAAATTATACTTATAAAATATGAAGCTATGTTAAGGAATTCTTTAGTTTAATTAATTATCAAGAAGGATAATCACAATGAATTTACTTTGTAATTGCAGTATTATCCCCATGTATTTACAGTTGGGTGATTCAAAATTAGTGGGATACAAGGCAACAAATTATTCAAAATAAAATAAACATGGTTATGAAAAAAGGCTGTAATAGTAATTCCTGAACTTATAACTACTCCATGAAAATTGAAGTAATGCTTAGTTTGCATACGTAGATGGCTATTATGATTTTGAGTAAGAAAGCTACTTAAGCACATTGATTAAAATGAGGCTGATGCTTAATTACTTCCCTGGACTGCACGTATCTGTAAAAATTGCTTTCCCTCGTTTCTGAGTGGAAAGCAGTAATAGATTCATAAAGTCTGGATATGTAAAGTCTTTGGAGACTGGAAGGTAATGAAATACCTGCCTCTATCTCACCGCCTGGCTTCAGGCTGACTTCCCAGCCTCGCCAGTTGGCAGCTCAGCCTCCAGGTTAGCCACGGTGGCTCAGACCTCCTCCTGCACTATGGGCCAGGGACCAGGACCACACACTCCTGCAGCCGTGCCTTCACCTGCCCCAGCACATCCAGGACTGGCACCGAGTCCAGGATGCAGGAAGGTAGCTGTGCTCCTCCCAGTCTGCTCAGCTAGAAAAACCCTGGGCAGCCACTCACCCACCACCCTGGCACCTCCGCTGCCCACCCAGGGCCAGCCACAGTTTCAGATGGGTTTCAGCAGCTTGGGGGGCAGGAAAAGCTCCATTTATTGCTAAATCAGCAGCACCACCATGGCCTGGGAAGTTTCCTCCAAGTGAGGTTGTGCTACAGGAGATTGGTGCTGAGGTGCAGGTTCTCATCCATCGGGTTCTTGCTCAGCCATATGTTGTGTGTATGGCCGCAACGCCAAAATCTAGTGATATATTCAAATAAGCACAGGTAGCTGTAGCAGCTACCCAGACATTAGTCCATCCTGCTTAGCCATCAAGTACCTTTGTATTTCCCACTCTCCCCAGGAGAGGAGGAATTATTCCTCTCTGAAGCCTGCCTCTGTCTGCGCACGGCACTCGCAGCGTCTGCGTAGGCGACATTGCTGTGCGCCGTGTCTGTCGCAGGACTAAAACCCTACAAAAGGATCAAATCTTGCCTTTTCTTCTTCAGCCTCTCTAGTTCTCACAAATCCCTAAGGAAAAAAAGCAGTGTTTGGAGGTCTATAAGGAAGGACTATTTAAATCTGCTCTAGAAAATACTGTGCATGATACCTATCTAAATCAGGTTACAAAATCCAAACTTTTCCAGATATATTTTGTCTTGTTAAAAAGCCATTACTGTCCCATTAGTGCATCGGGAGAACAAATTGAATTGACTTTTGCAATTACCTTAAATCTTTTTAAGTAGGATGAAATAAAATGCATGATGTCAAAGCACGATCTTCCATCTGAGCATCAAAAATGGAAAAGGACAACGGAGAGAAAATTTCCTCAAATTCCTCATCACCTGAAAGCAAGAAGTGGCACATCTTTTTGGGTTGATAAAAGAGAAATCTGTAATGAGAAATTAAAGAATTCCGGCTAGACTCCAGTAAAGCGCTCTGACTGCCACAGACTTACAATATATATTTTGTATAGTTCTGTCAAAATCAAGAACATATCAAAGAAAAAATCTTCAGGTGGCTATTCTCATGATAAAGATCTGTAATTGAACTTTAGCAGTACTGTCTATAAATGCATTATGTTTACACACATACCTGTAGCTGAATAAAGATTGTTTCAAGACAAATTAAGATGACGTTATTTTTCAAGCAGAGACTAGAAGGGAATATAAGAAGGATCCAGGAATGTGAGAAGAAATGTATCCCAGAAATTTAGCTGCTTAAAGGTAGATGTAGTGCTGAAGAAGAGAAAAAAACAAAACAAAACAAAAACACAGGGGAATAGTTTTCATCTAAAGGCTTAATCTTTCTTTTCTTGATATTAAAGCGCATTGATTTCAGCAGTTCAGGATAATGGGCACTATAGAATCAACAACATTCAGATGGAGCAACCACATTTGGAGAAATAGTTAATTTCCATACATCTCTAAACTGAAAGGCAAAGAGTTACACAAGTGAAATGCCTGGCTTCATCCTATGCCCTGAAGAACTGAAGCTCACCATTGATTTGCTGCCCAGGCTGCATTCCTTCTTGGCCTGATGACCCACCTTCTACATATATCACCATATGCTTTATGTAAGAAGTCAATATTTAGCTTAAGGGTTTGCATAGACCAACTCAAACAGACATAATAAAGGCTGACAGATTCCAATGCAAAAAGTACTTTCTATAGAAACACCAGGTGACAGATTTGATTTTCTCTCTTATATACAAGAAAAGTATTTATTCTGCTTAAGGCTTGTACAACGTCTGTGAGACCAACTTCATTTGTGTTATGCCTGCTGATGCGGGAGAGAATCTGACCTTACTGGAAGACTGAATTATCTCCTAGTCCAAAGATACAATAGGAATATTTCTTTTGACCTCCCTGGACATAGATCAGGCTCAGAGCTTTCTTTATTACAGTACAAGAAAAGGTGACTCTCTCTAGGTTTTCTTTGTGTTTAAGGTTTAATGGTACTGGGCTGGCTGGCACAAGTTTTTCCGTGTTTAGTTGCCATACTGCTATATTGGGCAGAGCAAAAATTACTGATTGCCTCGTGGGCATGTTAAAAAGCCAAAACCCTGAAGCTTTTAAGCACCTATGGAGATAAATTATGCCTTGTGCATCTCCAGAATAAGAGGAATATGAGGGCTGAATCTGGAAATTTCTGCATTCCCTTCCACCTGCCTCCCTCCTCTCATTAGAATTGGGTGCAGCCTACTTGCAGTTACTGTGGTTTACTTGCTCGCCATCTTTCCACAGGCAGAACAAGGGCTACATTCCTCATGGATATTTGGAAATAGTACCCCCTCCTTCAGTTCAAGATCTGAGCTCAGATACTCCAATGCCTATTACCGACACATAGCGATAAGTCTTTAATACATGGCTAGTTTGTTGTGGTTTTAATTTGCACAGCCTCAGATAGATTCAGCTTTGTTTTGCACTTGCTTTCACTGGAAGAAATCCTGGCACAGGGCCTTCATGGCAGAACCTTTACCACGAGACGAGCCTGGGCTGGCAGAGGTAAGGATCTGCTTCTGCCAAGGGAGTAATAGGGGCCAGAGCTTCTCACAGATAAATATTTCCAAAGAATGTAACGCCTGATAGGACCATAAAATCACCAAAATCATCTTTTCTGTGAGACTAACTATTATGTGCCTACTGTGTATTGGGTACAGTAACTTGCTTTTGGTCAAAGTACAACCTGTTCTTGGTTAATGTACATCTTCCTTGGAGTTATCCATTTGTCATCTGAAGAGACAGAGGGCTCTCATACCCACCATTGCTTGTAATAGCTTGTTCTGATGATTAATTCCCTCCAAGTACATAAAATTATTTGCCTCTTCTCTCCCTCCATCTCAGCAAACTTCCCTCAAAAACCCCCCACCTTTATGTCCACTTTAAGGTTTTCATCTTTGTCTAATGTCCCATTTATGTTTCTCCAATAAATGTGGGTTCTTTTTCTGACTTTCACTACCAAGTTAAGGGTAGTCAGTACAACAGATTGGGTTCTTTTTGTCTCTAGCTGCTAGACATTGCAAATAACGTCTCTGTGGCTCTCCTGTGCCACCTCTCCATTTTTCATCAGCGTTTAAAAAATGTGTGCTGTATGCAGAAGTCTGTGCAGTTTATACTAAAAATTGAACCACTTTAGACAAAGAAAGGCTATGACCAGGCCAGCTGTGATTCATTGCAGTCTCCAAGTTGCCTTTAAAAATGTGAGTACTCGTCTTCCCCCGTGTAAAGCCAGCAGGGCTCTGCAGGAACAGAGCAGCTTGGAGACACATTCTTACAGGGCATGGCATTGCACAGACATAACCAAGTATTACTTCTATCTCCCTACAGTTCTGGAAATCAAGACACAAAACCTGGAAATGCT
This sequence comes from Rhinoptilus africanus, assembly GCA_013400135.1. Taxonomy (NCBI): domain Eukaryota; kingdom Metazoa; phylum Chordata; class Aves; order Charadriiformes; family Glareolidae; genus Rhinoptilus; species Rhinoptilus africanus. Next base: position 772,261 of record VXBO01010758.1, on the reverse strand, counting down.
TTTGGTTTTGTTTTTTCTTTTTTATTTTTATTTTTTTTTTAATTGGTACAATTTAGCTCATGATTGAAATGCCCAAGACTAAAAAATCTGTGATTTCCCTTCCTATTTTCCCTAAGTCCTTCAGACTTTCCCTCTACATGCCCAGCATGAATGACCCTGACATAAAACACAGCTCTGATCTCATACAGAAAAGCCTCTTCACCGGGAGATCAATGCTTTGAGCACTCATCCAGGACACAGGAGACTTAGTTTCGTCATTCATAAGACACATAAGGCCAGGAGAAAGGCAAGAATCTTCTCTCATCCTGCATGTTTCCTTATGGTTACCTCACTCTAATGCCTCTGGATCCCATGCTGAAGAGTTTAGTTCCTCTCATCCACTATCCAGAGTGCAGAGCTACTTAAAACTGGTTTCCATGTTCAACTCAGAGATAAATACATAGAAAATGGATGCTGCAACTGTCACTGCATCAGCAAGAAAATCTTTTGAGAACATAGACCCACATGCAATGATAGAAAGTCATTTGTCACTTTGCAAAAGGAGGAAACAAACTTTAAATCCTGCTATGTATTAAATTTTTCTGCATGAAAAATCAATCATCTTAATCAATGAATATTGATTGGCTCACCAAATGGTAAAAGAGCAGAGGAAAGCATATCTTCTGAAACCAAAAGTGTGGCCTGACAAGTACAGCCTCTTTTCTACATCGTTTCTGAGATAGAGTAAGCTTATCACTGTCACTAACACAGTCCATGAAGTACTTGTTTTCATTCAATGCATCAAAACAGGTATTTAAAGACAGAGGTGAATCTCTGTACGCCACGCTGAGTGGTGGACTTAACTCTGCCATTGACTATCTGACTGCGAAAATGACATGAGCAGTTGTTTAGTTGTTGGACTTGATTTCATCAGGACGGTTTTTGCCCAGAATTGCATTGTTCAGACTCATCGCTACCTGTACATTGCCAGTCTTGTACACAGCCCAGGACTCAGTTTACATCAGTCATCGTTAGTGCACTCACCTAATACCAACTCTCTTTACTCTGGGTTTAAGCAACATGCAGAAAACAGGCCAGCCTTTCTGCATATTGAAGGGACTGTGCTACCAATTCCCCTCAGATTCCTTCATCTACCTGAACTTCATTTTTAGTGCATCAAAAGTTCTTTCAATTACAGATTTAGAAGATGATGCGCTGCATTTTAATGATAATCTTCTGGAGTTTGAGGGCTAGGAACAAGAGGATTTCTTGACTTCAGTTATACCTTAAGGGAATGAAGCGCTGTCAGCTAAAAAGGAAAAAAATATTATTTTAGTTCTATAAAAATTATTCCTAAAGGAGTATATTCTGCTCTCCGAATAACTGAATTGATCTACAAAGGGATGGTCTGCATTTACAGTGGTAGGACCAAAAGAAGGACTTAGCCTATGGGCTGTACTATGAGGTATTTGAATTTTGGAAATACCATAAGAAGCAAGGGAGCCAATAGCTCTGCTTTGATGATATTTTGTCTGCAGACACACTATTGAATTTTTCTGTTTTAAATGTGCTTCTGTGTGTGCATGTCTGACCAGGTGAAAATTTCTCCACTTCCTGTATCTTCAATTATTCCCAGAAAAATGATGACAGAAAGTAACACAAAAGATACCCCGAGATCACAGCCTAAGATAGGTACAAATGTAAGGAGAGAGCAGCTGGTTATTTTCTCAAGAAATCCCCTTTTTCACCACAGAAGTAGACAACCTTGAAAAAGTGGATTTTTTTTTTTTCCTTCTTGCATTTTTCTTAAATGTAGGCTATGGTACCATACTCTTGGCTATGTCTCAAGTCTTTCATCGTTCAGATAAATCAGTCCATTTAAATTCAGAATTAAGCACTAAGGAGTGCTATGAGAAGAGCTTACAATATCATTTGCTTTCTTGACTAACAATTCAGTTGCTTCTCTCCATTATATCAGTCCAGTGAAGGCTTTTGCCTCAGAAACTGTTAATTTTATGATCCAGCTTTTGAACACTTTTATCCTAGGACCTCATGTTGAATTCTGGAAGTCAGGCTGATGTAGAAGCTACAGCAGCACTTTTATCCGTAATGAATTGCACCTCCCTTCATGAGCAGTGCCCTGGGGACCACGAGGCTCCTCCTGATTCACAGGAGAAGCGCATGCAACCGCATCTTCCTCTTACTGAATGCCTACCGACTGCTGCTGCTCTTCATAAATCCATGATGATTTATTTGGGATTACAAACAGGTGGACAAAATGTCTTTCCCATTCTTAATTTGGTGCTCCATGCTACTAGGCAACTTATCACATGCCTTGTCACACAGGGTGTTTACCAATGCCTATATCAAACCGTCTAGGTAATGTTGATATAAATTTAGATAAGTACATATGGCTTCCTATAGTCATCAAATTCAGTTACTCTCAAAAATTCTCTTAGGATCTGAACAAGGAAATAACACAAACTAGAAAGAGAGATTCTAAATTATTATCCCTCATGCTTTAAAATAATAAAATCTACTTTTTTTCTTTTTTTTAAAGGCGATTTCTCTAACTCTTGCTGTAGAACAGAAGTTCTTTCATGAAAATGTATATTTTCTCATGCCTGCTGTGCCCTTTTCAATATCTGCCAAGTCTTTTTTCTGTTAACGTATTAAAAAAAAGAATTAAAAAAACCCCAACACAGACAGATTACACATAATAAAGTTTTCTCTGCAGAGGCAAAAGCACCAAATGTCTATAAAAAAATGCAGGTAAATAAAGATAAACGGTGTCTTGGGACCACTCCAAATGGATGATTCATCATCTAGCTACTTCTCTGAGATATATTTGGTGCTAACAACACTTATGCAATATACCCAGGTACTGGCATGACAAGGGCTGCCATGAAAGAATAAACAACCTCCTACTTTACTTGAGAACTCTATCTAAGACCCGTTATTATCTGCTATTACTACATTAAATTGTCAGAAAATTAGTCTTTTCCAATAAGATTATACATCAGCGTCAATAACTTCTTTTTGCCTATGTAAAATTTTAGCATTTCCTAATCTTTTAACTGTACCTGTCCAAGGAATTTTTTTCTTATTCTTTCAGTGCCTCACATACGAAAATATGATGGCAGGTCTTTAGGGAACGAACCATAAGAAAGAACAAGGACAGCATCAAGCACTGGGAATACAATCTGAATTAACGTTCCCTTGGTTATGACACTGATGAGTCAAGTAGAAACTGAAGCTGACAAAAAAAAAAAAA
>VXBO01010758.1:657558-768801 GCA_013400135.1 Rhinoptilus africanus | reverse complement strand
GATGACAACCAGTAGGAATGTATATGAAACAATATATAAGAAACTGGTTAAATCTACACGAAGTGAAATTCTAGCTTGAACTCTACAATCAGCCACAATCAGGCACACTGTGCTGAGGGGTCAGTTAGACTTTTGCCACATTTTGAATACGTAGGTATTACACACATATATGTATCATACCGGCTATGTAATAGAGAGCTCAGAATAAAAAACCCTCTAGATTGGTTTAGGTAAGAGTCTAAACCTGGTTCCTGGATGGAAAAAAAAAAAATCACCTTGGAGCAGCAGTGAGACCCTGAAGGGGCTGGTGAGTGTGTATCAGGAACACTCACAGGCTGTGGTCCCTGGCACATCTCAGCCTGCAACGGCCACAGGGTGACCACAAGTTTGCAGGTTTTCACCAGTGTGAAGGTGTCTGAGCAAGAACCTCTCCTGCCTACTGGCCAACTGTTAACATGAATGTTGGCTGATAACTCGGCCAGTAGCAGGACAGGCCATCTGGACAGGTGATGAGCGCATGGAAAATTTCTGCAAGGTGAAACATAGAATGTGTTGGGTTGGAAGAGACCTTTAAAGGCCACCTAGTCCAACCCCCCTGCAGTGAGCAGGGACATCTTCAACTAGATCAGGTTGCTCAGAGCCTCATCCAGCCTGGCCTTGAATGTCTCCAGGGATGGGGCCCCCACCACCTCTCTGGGTAACCTGTGCCAGTGTCTCACCACCCTCATTGTAAAGAATTTCTTCCTAATGTCTAATCTAAACCTGACCTGCTCTAGTTTAAACCATTGTCCCTCGTCCTACCGCTACATGCCCTTGCAAACAGCCCCTCCCCAGCTTTCTTGTAGCCCCCTTTAGGCACTGGAAGGGGCTATAAGGTCTCCCTGGAACCTTCTCTTCTCCAGGCTGAATAACCACATATTGCAATTGCAAACCAAAAATTAATAAGCTGTTTGGNCCTCCTACTTTACTTGAGAACTCTATCTAAGACCCGTTATTATCTGCTATTACTACATTAAATTGTCAGAAAATTAGTCTTTTCCAATAAGATTATACATCAGCGTCAATAACTTATTTTTGCCTATGTAAAATTTTAGCATTTCCTAATCTTTTAACTGTACCTGTCCAAGGAATTTTTTTCTTATTCTTTCAGTGCCTCACATACGAAAATATGATGGCAGGTCTTTAGGGAACGAACCATAAGAAAGAACAAGGACAGCATCAAGCACTGGGAATACAATCTGAATTAACGTTCCCTTGGTTATGACACTGATGAGTCAAGTAGAAACTGAAGCTGAAAAAAAAAAAAAAAATCTAATAAGTACACTAAAAGGGTTTGATCCAACATATTCCACCAACTAGAAACACAGGTTTTAGTGCCTTTCTTGAATGACATAAGATTATGTGCAAGGATAGTTCGAACAATTAATACCATCTTGATGAGACCAGATAGCTAAAATGGGATTTTCAGGAATGCAGGTTCGGGATTGGACATCTACATCCCTTTTCATGTCAATGATACATAAGAATTGTCCTCCTGGGCCATACCAGAAAGCCATATATTTCTGTATCCTGTTGTTGAGAATGGTCATTTCATACATATCCTTTTAGTACACACAAAAAATTAAAATTAATTTTATCACCTATCTAAGGCTGCTTGACATTCACTTTTTGCTTAAGTATTGCTATGAAAAATGCCAAACATAACTATTATTGCTGTGGAACTGCAGTAATGAGGAACCTGAGAGACAGAAAAACAGTTTAAAGACTAAAGAACAAGATATCATAGTCCACCATGATGTTAATGAAGGTCTATAGACGCAGAGGTGGTATTGCAAGGAGGAGGATGCGCAGATTGGGAAGCATGAAAACACGGCTACATAGCATGGACCGGACACATGGTGCTGCTAATGACTGGAGCCATATGGGAAAAGGAATNGTGACCACAAGTTTGCAGGTTTTCACCAGTGTGAAGGTGTCTGAGCAAGAACCTCTCCTGCCTACTGGCCAACTGTTAACATGAATGTTGGCTGATAACTCGGCCAGTAGCAGGACAGGCCATCTGGACAGGTGATGAGCGCATGGAAAATTTCTGCAAGGTGAAACATAGAATGTGTTGGGTTGGAAGAGACCTTTAAAGGCCACCTAGTCCAACCCCCCTGCAGTGAGCAGGGACATCTTCAACTAGATCAGGTTGCTCAGAGCCTCATCCAGCCTGGCCTTGAATGTCTCCAGGGATGGGGCCCCCACCACCTCTCTGGGTAACCTGTGCCAGTGTCTCACCACCCTCATTGTAAAGAATTTCTTCCTAATGTCTAATCTAAACCTGACCTGCTCTAGTTTAAACCATTGTCCCTCGTCCTACCGCTACATGCCCTTGCAAACAGCCCCTCCCCAGCTTTCTTGTAGCCCCCTTTAGGCACTGGAAGGGGCTATAAGGTCTCCCTGGAACCTTCTCTTCTCCAGGCTGAATAACCACATATTGCAATTGCAAACCAAAAATTAATAAGCTGTTTGGTACAAAGATCCCAGTTGCTAAACAATTTCCCTGCCCAGCAGCACAGAGAGCAGCCAGAGAGGTGCTGCCACCCAGCTTTCCTGCTAACTTTAACCAATGTGCAAACAGCAGCACAACGGCTCGAAGTTTTCCAACATATTTAGTAAAGATGAAGAAAATCTGCTAAATTATTTCACCTAATCAGCTGTTAATGCTGTGTATTTCACAGGGCTTTTCTTCCAATGCTTGATGAAATGCTGCTATCACAAAATGGATTTTCCCACTTTGATCTCTAATTCCATCTTCGAATTCTGACAAATCTGTCAGAATCTTTTCCCTGCCCAGGTGAGTTTTAGCCCAGGAGCTGGATCAGAAAGTCATCCTTGGGCCTCAAGCCTGGTCTTCAGTTATCACATAAATGCACACCCTATAATCCGCTTTCATACACTGATCAAAGTCTTTTTTTAAAATAGCTCAAGTTCTCCTTGCTCATATTGGCTGTCCCAGAGCCTCACTTTTAATGGTTAACAAATTTCTTCTCATTTTGACTTTCTTCAGACTGAAACAGCTTATTTTTTAGATAACAGCATCTCTGATTTTTGCACAATGAATTCGAATTTGAACTTTGCCGTTCGTATTTTAAGAAAATAAATTGCATATTTGACATATTGCATATTATTGTCATCCTGGCTATATTGTCTGCAGCACATGGCAATAAATGTAAGGGTTTTTTCTGCCCAATCACTGAACCCAGCAGTATACAAGTTATTTTGAACCAATAATCACATTTTTGCTTTCCCCAGGTGACACATCTGTTCTCACTATCAGCCCCACAGAAACTACAGCAATTCCCCACAGGAGCCTCTGTGGTGCTTTAAACTAGATCACAGACAACCTCTGAACACGCACAACACAATAAAATGCAACAACACTTCCTGGAGAGTGGGAAAAGTTGTCTCATTTGATGGGAAGATGAATGGGCTTGAGTAAACATTGAATGCATTGTAACTAAAAACTCACAGCCTGGTAGAAGCACAGCTCTTGTCTCTTCAGCTCATGAAAGTGATGTTTGAAGGCAGCAGCAATGTGCTGACCTTCCTGGGATGCTGTGGGACCTGGCCCCGTGCCTTCTCCCCGCCACTCTGCTCCTCAGACCAGGTACCCCATGGAACAGAAACCGGGGTGCACAACCTGGAGATCACTTGTGAGGTACCCTCATGGTTTCCCAGACTGCACAGGGCTGAGAGACATGCCAAGGAAATCCCTTCTCTCCCACAGCACAGATAAGCTAAAGCTATCACAGGGAAAAAAAAAAAATAATAATCCAGTTCATTACGGCTTTGAGGCAAGCAGGAAAAATCCTTTTAGGAGCAGAGTCCTGTTTCAATTATCTTTCATCCCAGCTTGACTGCTCCTCACAGCACTCCCAGCCTGACCAGCAGCTCTAATGGAAGTCAGAGAAAGCATCAGACTTTATGTAACAACACCCTGTTTTATGGCACTTCAAGGATATTTTGTCATTGCTCCAAGTCTTTGTACAACAAAACTTTTCAACACCGTAATGTCTTGGAACTTTTGCACGACAAACGTGCTAAGGAATGCAACTTCTGCCGGTTTAGAGACAGGAGATTCAGTCCTCAGCAGGTGTGGATAGGATCAGGCCTGTCAATGGGTATTCACACTTTTCAAAATTTATGCAAAAAAGGATATAATTTTACTTCCACGTATAGATAGGCTATATCATTTGGTTACAAATTATAGCATTGTCTGAAATAGCTTACTTGTAACAATTTGATAAAGCCAACAAGGTGGGATTTAAAGCATTTGCTGGTCAAATATGATCAAATCGCATTGTGTTTCTATATTATACCTCCCACCAGCTTTCTTATAATCTGTTGATAATTTTCACAGCAACATGATTTATTTTTCTTTAAACTTGTTTGTTTCAAACAAATCTTCTTTTGGGGCTTCTAAAAAACCTTTCCTCTGTATTTGAAAAAAATATTGTTTGAGTCTCACTTCCTAATGTTCCTAAAGCTGCTTTTTAGCCATTTCCCTTTCAGTTACCACCTCTGTCTTCATTTGGTTTGACTGGGTTTCCTGTTAAGGCCGTCAGTTCTAATGAGCATCCTTCCTTCTTATTTTGTTGGGTATCAGCACATTCAAATTGAGCTCTTTGTGAACTGCCGTGTGTTAACTCCTGTCTGTTTCAGTTGGCATCAAAGTCTGAGCATTTCTAGCCTCCACTAGCTCTGTTACTCAGCATTTTCTATGATTTGGTCTGAAAGACACGTAGATTTGTGGCTGCCCCCAAGCATGAAAATTGTCAGGGTCGATCTGTAATGTAGAAAGGGACAGGAAGGAAAGAAAGAGAAGATAAAAGTAGCTGCAAGCAAATAAGTCTTAGAATCACAGAACTCTAGACTGGTTTGGGTTGGAAGGGACCTCAAAGATCACCCAGTTCCACCCCCCTGCCCTGGGCAGGGACACCTCCCACCAGCCCAGGCTGCTCAGAGCCCCATCCAGCCTAGCCTTGGACACCTCCAGGGATGGGGCAGCCACAGCTTCTCTGGGCAGCCTGGGCCAGTGTCTCACCACCCTCACAGTAAAGAATTTCTTCCTAATATCTAATGTAAATCAACCTCTTTCAGTTTAAAACCACTACCCCTTGTCCTATTACTACATGTCCTTGTAAAAAATCTCTCTCCATCTTTCCTGTAGGCCCCCTTTAAGTACTGNTTGCTGAGGGTGCACTCAGTCTCACTGTCCATGCCACTGATGAAGATGTTAAACAGCACCAGTCCCAGTACTGACCCCTGAAGAATGTCACTTGACACTGGTTACCACTTGGACATCGAGTCATTGACCGCAACTCGGAGTGCGGCCATCCAGACAATTCCTTATTTGCTGCTTGGTCCATCCATCAAATCCATGTCTCTCCAATTTAGAGACAAGGATGTCACATGGGACAGTGTGTTAAATGTTTTGCCCAAGCCCAGGGAGATGATCTTCCAAAGCCTCAGCTCATTTCCTTTACTAATCTGAGGCATCACTTACAGATGTAAGATGTACAGAAGATGTAAAAAATATTTGCAGCTATCGCAGCTTGGTAAGTGAGTGCCCAAGACTGAGATGCTGGAGTCTCAGCTCCTGCTTGGATGCAGGAAAGTCCTCAAACAGCTGTACTCAAATATACCAATGGATGGTTTCTCTCCCATGTCTACGGCTTCCTTCTCTGAAATAAAAATATTTTGTTCAGTGGAGCTTGAAGAGTAGTGTTTCATTGCAACAGACACATCTCTGTTTCCAAATTAATAATTCAGTATTCCCCATTAATTCTCTAAGGGATGTAAGCCCTCCAACAGGAGTTGGCTATAAAACATAGCTAAGGCACTCCGCTTGTGAATCATTATGGTATGAGCTGCCAGTCATTGAATTTGATGAGTGTTGACACTAGTCCCGAGTCTGTTCATGTTTTATCATTAAAACCATCTCAGGTTTCTTATCCCAAAGCAAGTAATTATGGAAACCAACCATTTCTGATTTATTTTCCTTAACCTTGGGAATGAGAACAACATTTCTGGTTTTTCTTAAACAATTAACTTTTTGTCCGCAAGACCATTACTATACTCTGTGTAAAAAGTCTATGACTCTTCCTAGGTACTCCTTAATATTTTCTGAACCCATTCTATACGTGCATTAGACATTTGGGATTCATAACTGGTGTTAATCTACAGCCATTAAAAATGCAAGGTCATTTTGAAAATGGAAAAAATCAGGCAAGCACCTTTCAAATCTGTACCTAGTTCTTTCTACTCCTCATTACATTTCAATTGGTGGAATCTATTGGTCTTCCCTAGTCTTTTGTCAGGGGGGACTATACCATACACAGACCATCTGGTGGTGAGTAATGGGTTGGCCACAGCGGGCTTTTAGGGGTTCATAAGAAACTAGCCTAATATTGCCCAACAGCTGTCAGTTCTGTTTATGAAAGACAAGCTTACATTCACATGATGCCCTTCCTTGGACTGACCCTTTCAAACAAGTTGTATAGTAGTCCAAAAGTGCTGGGAGGATTTTCTAGAAGAATCAACTATAAGCAGGTGCCCTGTGAGAGCGAATGAACTCAGTTGTTCATACGGTAAATCACAACAGCTTTTCCCTGGCAAGCTCTGTTTTTCATCGTGTGAGCATCTATTGCTTACTTCAGAAACTCTGGGGTGATAAAGCTGTCTGGGGGAGAGTCACCTCATCATCACAAAGTACAAAACAAGTAGTTCAAGCAGAGATGATAGGTGACATTGTGGAGCCCAGTTCTAAAGAAGAACATCTTTAATGTTAATGAGCCGACCTTTGAAAAATATCATTCATCACATCAATCAACAGAAAACACTAAAACGTTTCAGGTATTCCTGATAATTAAAATGATTACATCTGATTGATTAAATTAGCAATCAAAAAATGTGGCAATTTCAATGTCACAGATCTGGCATAAAGGATGCATATATTTCACAACATTATTTTAAGTGGTCTTCTATTTTCCATTTATAAGGTATTATGTGAATAACCCTTGTTTTTGTCATCTTATTTTATGGTTTGGAGAGATAAAAGCTTCACTACTACTTTACTTACTGTCTCCTAAGGACATACATCTTTATATGCAGTTTGTGAGGCAGAAAGACCTGAATACTCAGAGATGGAGTTATGTTAGCTTTAAAAATATTTATAGCATACTTTCTTCTTTTAAATTACACCCGTCAGTCAAAAACAGCACTCGCTGAAGAAGCCTCAATCCAAAACCTGTGCAGTTTGAACTAATTTCGGTATTTCTGCAAAAGAACATAGATTGTTTGTTTTGCCTGCAGAACAACTGATGACTTCATATTGATCCTATATATTTTCTTTATTTGACTACTATTTTTTTGTTTGTCTTCCAGACACCAGCATGTTTTACAGATGGACATAGGAGATTATCCGTCCTGTTTCACACTAGAAAAATCTAAGCTCCAGGTGGCAGAAGTGACCCAAGTCACCAATGGAGCCATGTGGCAGAGCCTGGGAGGGATGAGTACCATCATATTACCACTTCCCAGGACACGTGGCAAAGCTCCCTGAACTCAGTATTTCAGCCATTAGTCCCACAGAAAAGTTTTTCAGCGAGTATTGTGCAAGAAAGATGGTCATTTCAAGCTATTGCATGATACATAATGCAGCAAACTGGTTCTGGCATGCAAAAGCTTTCAGTTTTTGTGGTATTATCAAAGGCTAAGTTATGTCATCTCAGCAAATTTTAATATTTATACCTTTCCCACAGTGCCTATCAGCGTTATCAACCCTCAACTAATCATCCTTGCAAATAGTGAAAATCACAACGTGCTCTTTAACGCACTGGAGAGTGACTGAGTTTTTAGATTTGACAGTAGGACACCATAAAAGATATAACCCTCTTCTAAAATCTGAGCTGATAAGCAAACACTAATGATCCTTTCACCCTAGCATACCCAAGGCTGCACTGATCCTTCCAGTACCCCAAAAGGCGCAGTAGCCACACACTTTATTATTTCACCTGTATTGACTGGCTGTGTGGCGCCTTTTCCCTTTCCTACAGATGGAGACATGTGTGGTCAAGCACACACATGCATCTATTTTGATCATTAAAACTACTTTAAGCATGGCCCAGGTACAGCAGTTAAATCATTTCCAGACAGCAGCTTTTCGCCTACCCTTGGAGCTTTGCAAGATGACTATAAAAAGCTGCTTTTGCTGCCCTTTGGTTCCTAAAACAGTGTTCTCCAAGTGAAAAATATGTTAATATTTTTCTTCATTCCTCCTCACAGTGAAACTGGAAATAAGAAATACTGTCTTATCATCAGTAGGCTGGAAGTAGCTCATTAAATCACAGCGGAACTGCCACAGAATTTGTCTTCCTTTGGTCTTGTCATCTGTTGGCTCTAGAAATTCACAAACCTGTCTAAGGGGTTGAAAAATACAAAAATTTTTCACAGCTTGTTCACTTTACACCTATTAAATTTGACAGAAGTGCAGAATAACTTTGGCTGGAAGTGACAACTGGAAGTTGTCCTGCCCAAAGCAGGACCATCAGAGCAGCTTGCTCAGGGCCTTCTCCAGTCCAGGGATGGAGACTTCACCAGCTCTTTGGAAAACTGTTCTTGTGGCCAACCACCTTTGTATGGTGGGCTGACCCTGTCTGGACACCAGGTGCCCTCCAAACCTGCTCTGTGACTCTCCTTCCTCAGTTAGACAGAGGGAGAGAAAATATAATGAAAGGCTCATGAGTAGAGATAAGGACAGAAAGATCACTCAGCAATTACTATCATAGGCAAACCAGACTTAACTCAGGGAAATTAATTTAATTTATTATGAATCCAATCAGAGTACGGTAATGAGAAATAAAAACTAAATCTTAAAACACCTTCCCTCCACCCCTCCCTTCTTCCAGGGCTTAACTTCACTCACAATTTCCCTCCTTCCCTCAAGCAATGCAGAGGGATTGGGAATGGGGGTTGAGGTCAGTTCATTAAACATTGTCTCTGATGCTCCTTCTTCCTCAGGGCAGCAGAGACTCATTGGCTCTATCGAACGTGGGGGAAGCCTCTAGCAGCTTCTCACAGAAACCAACCCTGTAGCCCCCCTGCTACCAAAACCTTGCCACAGAAACCCAATATGACTTGGGATGAAAAATACCTCCTCCACATTTTCCAGTTAGATTCTTTTTCCCATTAGTAAAACAACTCGAACAAAACAACACCTTTTAAAAGCTACATCGAGGTTACCTGTTGGCTTACTGTCAGCACGTGTTTTTCAAAGGCTGTTCAACATGTCTTAGGGTTCGAGTGTCGTCAAAGTCACTGGGGATTTAAGGAGGCTGGATAAGAAATTTTTCAGCCACTGACCTCTAAAATGTTTGTCTAAAAGATGATGAGTGTGAAGGATCAAAAAAATTGAATGGCATCTTTAGAAGTATAATCCTTGACTGATTCATCAGAAAGACCATTTATGCTTACAGGTGTGGCTCCTGCATTTAGCCTAGTTAAGGTAACTTCTGAGTGTGGCTGTTTCTTTAAACCTGTATGAGAAAGTCAAGTGAAATGAAACCGAGAAAAACACCATGAAAAATTTTTTTGTTCAGAAAAAGAAAAGAAGAGAGAAAATAGCTGTAGGACTAATATTATTTCCTTTTTCTAATAAATATCTTGGGTCAGTTTTATAGTAGAAAGTGGTTTTCTGTGATCCAGTGCCATTGTCATAAATGATATAGTGGCAGAAGGTGATTCATTTTGAAACAGCAAAAATAAGAGTCTAAAAAGAAAAAAATTGCTAAAGTTCAACTCCTGACATGACTTTTGATTTGAGAAGGTCTCACAGCAAACCAAGCAACGGTAGTGCTCACGCTCCTCCACTCCTAAACACAACGTAAACCAGACAGCAACAGAGGATAAGTCAGCTTGTTAACTTAGACATATTTTCCCCATTGCATGAATTATTTGCCTCTGGAGGAATGGAAATAAAACGGCTTTGTTATTATATTTTTAAGAGGGAGAGAGAGAGAATTTTAGTCTGAACAAAGAAAGTGCAGGTGGAATTATGAAAGGAGGGGGGAAGAGCTGTATACCAGTACAGTCTGAATTCATGTATACCCATCTCACATCACAGAAACCTCAGCCTGTTCTCAGCTACCACCTGGAGCACTCTGCTCGGCACACAGCCCTGTGCTCTTGCTCTCATGTGATGGATGGTGCTTTGAATTCTCTAATCACTCCCCGGATTCAGCAACAACTTCACACACACCTAGAAGAAAAGCTGCATCTGTCCAGCACATTCTTGCCTTTCCTATTGCATTTCTATCATGCGGCCTTAAAAAGCATTGTGAAATATCTCTTTGACTCTCAAGCCTGGGTTTCTCCTATTTTCCTCTGGTGTGACTGGCTTTGTCATGACCGGAGACTGCCACGCTGACCTCACCGCATCTTCCAGCCTGCCCTTTGCACACAATCACCTTTGAATTAGTCCTTTTTCCCAGAGACAGGGATGAATACTGCAGAAAAAGGAGTGGGGTGGAGGAAGGGAAAAAATTGAAAGGAACGTTTTTCCATTTTTCATGCTACCTCTCCCACAAATGAGCAGAGCTCATCATTATCCCAAGGGAAGAACATAATGGGGTGTCATGTGGCCCCATCATCGAGTACTGCTTTTGTAACAGGAGCGCAGATGAGCTGTACAGACACAGGGAGGTCGTTTGCGTTCAGGCGAACAGGTTGTCGAAGGACATTTCAGGAAGAGAAGTGCAAGTGGCCTTGGTCACAGAGGGAGGACTACACTAGACCCCCAAGGAATATATTGGGATCTTACAACCCAGCACATCTGGATGGTAATAGCGATGGCACTTACTTTTGTCATTGTCATTTATTGTAAGCAATATTGAAGATCGCAATAAAGTCCCTGGCCCTTCCCTGTCACTACAACAGCTCTCAGATGAGCTAGGCTGTATCAGGAGATCACTCCTCAAGCTTGGACCCCTATCAGTAATGGGGTCACAAGCCACAAGCGTTTGGGTCACTGATCGCAAGGACAGGCTCAGGTGTAGAGGCAGAACGCTCAGACAGGGAATTCTTGCTCTGGTGAAAGAAATGGGGAAAGAATTGCATTTACTTCATGCTGCTTGTGTTGGAGGAAACAATAGGTCTGAAGAGAGCACCCTCTGTTACTTCTCAGGAGGGTCAGAGAGACTCATAGGGAATTTCTAGGGTGAGAACCTGAGTTTTTCAGTCAAGGAGGACCTCTAACTTGCACAGTCCCTGCTCCTGCTTCTACCATTCCCCTTCCAGCCTGGTTTTGCTGCGTGCCTTCTGACAAAGTAACATTTCAGTTTCTCTTAATTTTTTTGAGGTTTTGAACCACGGCCAGGCAATGGATGTGCCCACAATTTTAGCATAAATGAATTTCAATAAAGGTAAGGCAGGAAGTTTTATTTCTTTAATGTATGCACAAACACTATATTTGGTTTTCAGGGAATAGCCCGGTGTTCTGTACAAACACCACTAATGAGCCCCTGTAGGCTCACCACACAGCTGGAGAAGGCACCTTGTGTAGCACACCGAGCGCGAGCAGCTCAGAGTAGCGTGGGACCACCACCACGACCAGGTGAATTCCTTCCGCCTCAAACACCCCCTCGCATCCTCACGCACACCAGAAAGGCCCCAGCACACCTCAGTTCGGCGCATGACGGAATCGTGCTGCTCAGAGAGCACTGGCGGTTTGCTTTGGGGTGCTGCAGGTGTACTTCACCTGATTCACCTCAGCTTGAAGCACGGTATGGTGACTTCACTACACAGGAGGAGATTTGCCTGTATAGAAACAGCCTGGGCTCCAGGAACACCCACAGCCACCTATGCCAACACTACATCTGACACTGCTCCCCATAATTAGGCTATGCTGGTCCCCTGGGGCTGGTGGATGAATCTGTGAAAGCATCGCTTTTAGATATGGTGGGCAGAGGAAGGGTGGGTGCGCTGTCAGCAAGGGCAGCCCTGTCCCTCCAGCTCCTGCTGTTCACTTACACAGGATTAGGATCCTCCCAACTCTTCACCACCGTTGTCCTAAGCCTGGATTTACCTCCCCTGAAGTGTTTCCAGCACCTCTGCTGCAGCCTACGGTGCCCCACAGGCCACCAAGGTGCCTCTTACAAACAATATCTTCCACTTCTCTGCTTGGCCAAGTCCCTTCACCTGGTGCGTTCGCACATTCCTCTGGTCCACGGTCGAGAACTTATTTCAGTGCTCACAGCAGAGCGCTATACCTGCATTTTCTTTTATTTTCATTAACCACCCAGGGAGGAAAGAGAAAACCTTTTAAAATCTGTGATCTACACGTGGATATTCCTAAGAAACAGGGACTTTATATTCCTCTGGATCACTTATTCCTATATCTTATTCACTCGCACAGTCCCCACCAGCTGGCAGTCACCAACAGCTAAATTATACGGGATGTTACAAAATACGCATAGCTATAAAACTTGCTGCAAGCACCAAGAAGAAAGGAAAGATTCTATGACTTTTTTTCTTGGTTGTGTGAGAATCCTCTCCTCTTTTCTCTGCTCTGTGAGCTAATATGATTTAGGAATATTTTAAAAATAAATATCGCACTGCATATCAGTCTTTAAATAACATAACTCCATAAGATCTGTTGGGATAAATTAAAGATTAAGAAGTTTTGGGAAATCTGTGACCAATTTAAAAGAAAAAAGGGGGGGAAAAAAAAGGATGTGCTGGTCTTGTGCAAAGCAAGATAGCAAGATATCCCACATCCAAATTGTATTGACAAATTGCAAATCTGCCAGCTGCATTGAAACGTGCCAATTCCTGAAGTTTCCGCTTAGGCAAACCTCAGTACAGCAAATAAAATAGCAGATTTGCCTGAATACTGATAAAAGAAATTTTTCAGCACTTCTGGGTCTATGAGAAGTTGAAAAACCACCCAGTAAAACCTAATGCTGAACCAAATCAGCCCACACCCCAGGCCTCAGTCTTACCCCCTGAGCCTCATCAGCCAATTTAGAAGTCCTCTAGGCATCCAGAGGTGCTCCTCTACATCCTTTTGCTCCCTCCCAGTGCCCTCCGTGGCCAGCCACAGGGGCCATTCTTATGAAGAAATTCCAGGTATTGCCTTTAAGTTACACCAACAGACAAAAAGTCATTTAAGAGTCGGAGGAAAAAATGGTGCGTAAGGAGCAAGAGGCCATACCTGGTGAGGGGAGATCCCTCGGAAAGATAGAAATCAGGGGGTTTGTTCCCATTTGTCATGCTGCTTTCCTTAAATTATTGAGTGGTTGCTTTAGTTATTTAAGATTGCAAACTAGAATTAAATTCCACAACAACAAAAAAAAATCATTAATATTCCTGTACTTCTAGGATTAACCAATCAAAGCAAATCACGGAACATGGAATGAAGAGATGAAGAATGCTGAATGAAATCTAGGCCAAATATTAAATTTGTCCAAGTATGAGCTGGCACATACCTCCATCAGCAACAACCTAGAAAAAGAATTGTGTTTCATATAATTTGTCTTCAATGCCTGAATGCCCGTGTAAAATACTTATGAGAACTATAAAACACATAATGGGAAGAATGAGGCTGGTGGCCAAAACCTGAAAAGGGCACCTTTTTCTTTCCATGGCATAGCTCCAGCCCCGCTGACCCAGTCCCACCTTCCAGCTACTGTGAGCACACTGCCTGGATGCATTTATCCAAATGCATCTGATTTATTAGTTATGATAAAAGGAAAGGACTAACGCGATTTGTGAACAATGCAAATAATGGACAAAGAGGGTTGCTGGACTGATCACAGACTTTTGAGATCCAAGCCATCCATCAAAATTACTCCTCCTCCTATTCTTGTTATCCATCATCTTTTCCTTTAGGTAGAAATTTTTCCTTTAGGTAGAATGTCAATAAATTTTGTGTCAGCAGGTCAGGAGGGATGACACAGTTCCCAGTTTCAAAGGACAAATAAAGCAAATAAAACAGGCAAAGGACATCAGGAAAACTATAAAATACCTTCATTGCTACATCAACTACAATTGTCCACAGATTGAACACACCACAACACCAACTAGATCAAATAACTAGGAGATAGATAGATAGATATACTATATTTATATACAGGCGATATATACAGATAGATAGTGGTATTAAAAAAATCTAGGATAACAACACAACTAGGTCAAACATGTCACTTATTAAATAAAAGCATTTTGTTATTTTCATTCTAATAATTTTTCACTCATCACAGTTCTCAGAGACCCTTCAAATATCCAGAAACAGAAATATTGTATACCTTGGTAAAGACTGACTGATCAAACTTAAGGGAAATATGAAGGATCCGGGTAGGAATATAGTTATAAGAGTCCAATCTGATGCAAAATTAAAGTAGCCAGGCATGATGGGCCAGGTAGTGACCTGCAGGACTCACTTATATAAGAGTCACTCAGGGAGGTAAAGTATTCACAAGCTCGATGAAATAAGCAAATATATTCCCCGTAGTCTGACTCTATGATTTACAGTAAAAGCACAGAGTGATTCCACAATTCCACAGACAGATGTATATAAATATATAATCCAAAGCAAAGTCAAATCAGAATCTGTCCCTGGACCTTTTCTTTTGGCAATCCCATCTTCCTCTCAAACTAATAGTGTGTACTGCACAAGGCACCTTTATAAAGAAAAAAAAACACTTACCGTGTGTTGTTTCCAAGATTGAAGAAGACGTTCTATCAAAATGCAAAATGAACTAATTCAGCCATTGCAAATGAACAGATTCACAAAACAAAAGATAAACTTTCCACATCTCATTTAATTTATGCTATTATGTTTCCACTCTTCACTGCACTGAGAAAACAGCTTTACCCATTCTCTAAAGTATTCAAACATTATAAACTTTAATAATCAAACCAAAACCAAATAGACATTATTAACTGCTTGAGAGAATATTTTGAATGAGCATGAGAATAACGAAAATATTCCTAGTTCACAAGTGTTCTGCAGTCCAAGTCTCCTTACGGGTGCATATGAAAAAAAAGTGCAAGAGCTGGATGCAGTGGGGGCCAGAGACATACTGCTGAGGACAAAATTTGGTTTTCCTCATGCAAACTTTATTCTTACAAAGATTATTAAGGGTACCTAAAAACTTTTAAAAATTAAAATCTTATTTACTGGGGTCTGTTCTTCTTACTTTTGTTAGATGCCGGTTGGGATACAGATCTCCGAGGATGGTCCTATATAGAAAACCAGAGGATTGAACAATTTATTGTATCCCTATCATCTTTTTGAGTTTTGACTGCCTCTAGTGCTCTCACTTTCTAGTTTTGTTAGGCAGTTTCAGATTTATCCCTCGCCTGCATTCCTGAGTTACAATTAAAAAATGCAATGTTTAATTTAGCTGAATGTTCCTTAGTTGAGCACAGAGCAAGCAGGCTGACGGAGCTCCCTTAGCTGCTTTTCAAGGAGGGAGGGGATTTTGAAACACAAATATTTCACTACAGATTGCCACCCTGCGCTATAAGGATCATCCTAAAATTTTAAATAATCAAGGTCTTCTATCTCTGAAAAAAAGCTCCATTTTCAGTGATTTGTACAGATCTCGAGCTGGGGTGATATCTTCAGACAGCCTAATCTCAGCCACCAAACTGTCATTAGATAGAAAACCAACCACAAAACGTGGTGATTTTCGCTGCTTTTACAGCCAGGCCTTTCCCTGAAGAGGGCAAAAGTCAAGAGTTTTGTAATCATGCCTTGAACTTCTGCAAGAAGACTTAGAATTCTCTCATGGCACAGACAAAGAGACTAGACCTCTTCTCCCATTGTTACATAAGACTTTTCAATGATTTTTTTAAGAAATGTCTTAACCCAAGGTGTATTTTTCTTTTTTGATCCATTAAAGAAAATAGTAATCTTTGCCTTACCATCATGTATCCAGTAGTAATAACACTACTTGGCGTATTTCTGTTTTACAGGCTACAAAATAGCAAGCATCATTTTCCTTCAAGTACCTCTCATGAAATGCATTTTTCTCTTTCTTGACATTTATAAATATGTATCTAAAGGTAGTCATTTCACAGCATCTTGTCCCTTTTGTGCAGGCACTTTAAGTTCCCCACTCACCTAAAGGACTGTGTCCGTACTGTAATGCAGGTTTCAGTCCTGCCCTGTCCTTCACTACAAATCAGAAGGAGAACACATATCCAAGATGTACTTTCTCTAAGGCCTTAGCTTGTCATCTCCTTTAATTAAGGAACCACGGGGGTGTTTTAAGGAAACTGGTTCTTTGTTGTGAAGATCAGGCAAAGGAAAACAGGCTATGTATATTGTAACTGTAGGCGCGTGTCTTAAATTCATAGAATAGTTCAGGTTGGAAGGGACCTTAAAGATCACCCAGTTCCACCCCCCTTCCCTGGGCAGGGACACCTCCCACCAGCCCAGGCTGCTCAGAGCCCCGTCCAACCTGGCCTTGAACCCCTTCAGGGATGGGGCAGCCACAGCTTCTCTGGGCAACCTGTTCCAGAGCCTCACCACCCTCATAGTAAAGAATTTCTTCCTAATATCTAAGCTAAATCACCCCGCTTTCAGTTTAAAACCATTACCCCTCATCTTATCCCTCCACTCCCTGATAAAGTGTCTCTCCCCATCTTTTCTGTAGTCCCCGTTTAGGTACTGAAAGGCCCCAACAAACTAATTTGACAGCTGAGACATGTCAGTTTAGGCTTGCTGCTGCTTCAGAGGGCATCGTACGTACTGTTTGTCTCACAGTGGGAGCTGTAAACCCACTGCAGGGCTGGACAAAGTGCTCCCAGAGAAGACCAAGAGCACTTTGCCAGAACCAGAATTAGCCCCATGGTTTTCTGCTGCCACATGCCATTTCTGCTGTATACTACCAAGAATTTTGCTTGGGTTTAAGCACCTGTGAATGATATATATATTCCTGAGCACCTTCTTCCATTGTTACTTCATTTGGAGTGACTTTAAGAATGTTTCTTTTGTAGAACTACCTCTACCTGGGCCGAAGCTGAGCCCTTTTGAAAAAAACCCTTTAAATAAACTTCTCCTGATCTTTTTAGTCTTCAAGAAATGACCCGAGCCAAAGACATGCTGTTACGCTTTATCTCTGAAGAAACGTAGGGTGCAGAGAAAAAAAAAAAATCTGGTTTCAAGAGCAAAACTTTTCAACAGTTAGTTGCCTTTAAGCCTATATAAAAATAAAGCTCATAACCTTTATTTTTGTCTTTCATCTTCAGTAATTTTCCAACTTACTTTCTTAGGATTCATGCATAGGGTAAACTGGGCACCTCTCCCTCATTTCTGCAGTAATGAGAAATAAATCGTATCATATAGTGCTTTCTACCAAAAATCTTTTAAAATTATATACATTTTCAACTGGACAGACATGTCCGCTCACCTAAACAACTGTTTTCTTAATGAGAAACTGAATTCTCACCCATGTTGCCCTTCCAAGTCAACCCCATCTCGCCACATCTCAGGCAAGTTGTGTCTCAGAGAGATACCACTAGACAAACAGACAATCAAATTCCCGCACAAGAGATAAGCAGCAATTGGAAACATGGAAACTGTGGTGTCTAGAAAACATCAGGCACCTCATTACTTCAAGAGGTAAATAAATCCTTTAAATATATTTAAGACACTCCGATCCTAAACTGCGGAACGGAAATAACTGTTTTGTCATGGGGATTTGCTGAGCTGCTGAGGTTGTAATTGCTGTACCCAAGATACCTGACTGTAAGGCCTCCTGTTTTAAGACATTTCCATCAGGAGTTTTAAGCAGCCCAGGCTACCTTAGAGGATGTCGAATAGCAATTCCTTCTCACTTCTGTGTCAGCAGGGCTTAATTTCAAGAGCCATGGCAGATCAATGAGAATTCACATTTCTGGGTGTATATATTTTATCCAAATGCCACATACCATGTCTATTTTACTTTTACTTGGAATATAAACCGACCTTTTATTTTTCATTTAGAAATGCCTTGCTTCTGTATCTCGTTTTCCTCATTTCATTCATTGTTCCATAACAGATAGGTGCTATTCAGTACAGTACTTGAAAAATCACCACTTTAACAATGTATTAACACAGTGTAACAGCACGATGAAAGAGGCAGTTTAGAGCATGCTTTAGCATTTCTCCATTCTATTTTTATGGAATGGAAAACATTTCCAGTTATTTAATGTTGTATCAACTTCCAATTTGCCTCATCTAGCTTTGATTTGTCATATGATTCCACGCCAGCACTGGGGATTTCTTATAAATTATGCCATGCAAATCAATAAAATAAAATCATACAAAACATGGTATTAAACGATGTTTCATAACCTTGATTTTAATTGGCTTCCAAAAAACTTTAATTAAAGTTAACTTTAATTAATTTAAGTTTATCTGCCATTGCATAGCAAAACAACTACTCTGCTGTTTGCTTTGTATTCCTGTTTTGTTCTGATGTAAGTCAGAGTTTTGCACAGTACAGTGCTGAGAGGTCTGGAAATTACACGAGAATATGAAGCACTGGGAGCATCTTTGGATGTCAGTGAAGTAGTTTGACATTTACCGTGATGTTACACAAGGGATTAGACCCTCTAACAGTGACACTCCAGGGAGCAGTATCCTTGAATCACTTGGCATGTGCCTGACGTAGCAGGAGTTCAAAGACAGCATTTGTGGTAAAAAAACAGCAAGGAAAACAGTTCTATACCATTAGAAAGTCATGCAAAAATGCCACAATCTGTAGGGTACAACGTCTCTCAAATCAGCTGTTTCCTTTCATCCTTAACCAATTGTTAACTCTTCGTGTAATGCCAGCTATGCCAGTTCTCTCCATCTATCCATCATGTATTGCCTCTCTCGCAGCAGACCCTTCATGCCTGTTTGGTATAAAATTTTGTAAGAACAGGCACAAACTGATAAATGAATTTTGGCTAAAAAATGCACGAACTCTGTCTGGGACAATAATCAACCTTGTTAGATTTTCTCCAAATTTCTATTTGTTTTAGTGACAGCTGTAATAATTGACTAGTATTTACTCACAGTGTTGACCAGTTGTGATACATATACTTTCTGGGAAATATTTCTATCAAATCTTTATTGACTAAGGTCTCAAGATATACTTATTGAGAACATACATATTTACTGCCTTCGTGCATCATCTTTATAAAAAGTATTCATCATTTCTAACTACCAGTTCTATCACATCTTTTTTGAGGGAGGATAACAATGCACACAGCATTCAAGATTTCTGGATGACTTTCTAAAAACCCAATTTCTACATCTGCATAATAATGTTTTCCTCCTTATGCTTTTTGCCTCCTCTACAATCCCCAGTGCTTTCCTTGCCCTTCTTGCTGTTGAACTCCATGCAGCATCCAAAAAACAATCCAGAACGGCTTAATGATCTCTCCCTTGCATAGTAATACTGCAGTTATAGCCTACCATGCACAAAAATAGAACAATTTCCCCCCTTCTATGCATTAATTTGCATTACTGCCATTGAATTTCATCTGCAATTTTATTGCCTAGTCATCCAGGACTGCAGAATCTTTCTGTACGTTTTGGCAGCCAGCTTTGGATTTGCCAGAACAAAGCAATATTGTATCATCAGCCTAGTTGTTTTCTTGGCTTCATTTTTTTTGTCTCTTTTTCTGATCATTTATGAATACCTTGAGCACAACAGATCCCAACAGAGTTTTTTGTGGGATAACTAAAGCCTGATAATTCATCACCACCTTTGTTTCCTACTTTTAAGTAGTTTTCATCTCTCTTTTGTAACGTAAAATTTCAGATCAGTAACAAAATTTGATGAAGGGCCTTGCTAAAAATCCACGCATGTGATGCTAGGACTGATGGAACAGTCCTGTGGACGTAACCTTGGCTCTTAGTGCAGTAGGGTTTTCTGGAAAATTCATGGCACTTCTTCCCCACTGTATCACCCATATTCATGAGTCTTTCCATCCCTTTCTTTCCATAGCTTGTGTTTCTGTGTTGGATGCAAAAATAAGGTCACTGCAAAGCAGCCACCACTGCTTACGGGCTTTTAAAGATTGGCGTTTTTTGACACTTTCCCCTCTGGTACTAAGATATATTTAAACATTACATACCGCTAGTAATAGTTCATCAGTTTTACACTAAAGTTCCCCAGAGACCTTTAGGGCAAATGCAGCTGGGCCTGGCAATTTGTAACTGTAAATTTTATTGATTTGCTTTGGAAACACTTCTCCTGAAGTCTCAGCCCAGCGCGGGTCCCACCTCTGCCGTGAAGCCTCGTGGAGGGATCCATTGCACTGGCCCGCGATGGTACTGTACAGCCCCTCCGCCACCTCCACCCCAGCCCCACTGGTGTCCTGTGGGCTCTCTGCCTCGCCAGAGTTTGTGATGATTCTGAGCGTCAGCTCTTAGGCCTTCAGGAAGCCATGCCTCAAAATCTTTTACGATCCATCTGCTGTGGTTATACATTTCAGCTACCAGAACTTAGGAGGGTTTTTTTCTACTTTTCCCATTTTTGGGTTTTAAGGGGTGCCTTTATTACTCCTAAGGGCATCTTTTACACTGCTGTTTTACCTGGACAGCTTTTTTTCCCCCCTTCTAAACAAACTTCTTTTTTAACAAATTATTTACGTTTACTCCAAACATCTAGTAGAGCATCTTTAAACAAACTCCATGACCATGCAAGCTGCTCCTTTGATTGTTTTTTCTTCGTTCTATGTTGTTCCCTCTACAAAAGGCAAAAATTATCATATTGGGGGTTTAGTGTGTGTAATTTTAATTTCTGAGGATGTTGAATAGAAAAGTAGTACGTTCACTGATACTGATTTGACTCTTCTACAGTACAATGAACCACTCACAACTAAATCACCAGCTGATTTTCCTCTTTCAGCTTCCCTGATTACATGATCCAAGAAAGAAGCATTAACATCTCTGAAAATGTCACCTCTTCACCAAATCCTGTCTGGCATTTATCCTCCTTGCTTGGGGAAAAGTGGAACAGAATGTATCTCCTTATCCCTGCAAATCAAGACTAGTTTTCTTCCAGAAGCACATTCTCTAGACAATCTTATCTTTAAAATAACCCCAAGTTATTTGGATTAAAGTCCATTTATTTGGTAAGTGGATGTAAAATAAAGAATGAGAATAAGAAGAAGGACAGATTAATGGTTCGTCCTACATTGAACTTTGAGAACCTGAATTTCTTGCTGAAGTGTCATACCTGCTGCTGTGCTCTTGAAGGGTTATTCAGCAAAGCAAAACCTCAGGGTACAATCAACTCTATTGCTCCTGGCCGCTGGAATGAAACGGGCGTACATGTTCCAAGTGCGCTCTTCTCATTATTTCCACTGCTTTCCCAAATGGGGATTTGCATTTGAGGTAACAAGGGAACTAAATGGAAAAATTATACTAGGTAAACTAGTAACAGAATCAGTATGCTACACGTACGCCTTAGAGTTTAGTAGCCTAAATTCACAAATCCACCCTAAAGCAGCAATGATGACACGGCATTGGAAAGAATTCTGCTTTTGGAGAACATTAGATTTCCTCTATATTCCATCTGAAAACTCATTTCAGTTCCTGTAAATTATAACACACCACCACTAAGCATTGTAGACATTTTGGGTGAAGTGGTTTCTGCTTTCAGGATTTTGCATCCTGAAATACCTACAGCAGATGGTGGAAAGCAGAGAATCCAACTCAGAGCCATCACATCCGTGCTATTGACTGCAAGTAACAAGATTTGTGTCACTTCATCAATCAGCATAACTGCACATAACGCCTAGTTAGCCTTTTCACTTACCCGGTAATAACAGGCTATCTTCTCAAGGCTCATACCATAAACAGACCCGCAGGTAGAAGCCAGGCAATTGCACCCTGCCCAGCAGGGACTGTTTCGGAGCAGAGGACAGCATGTGCAGAAGAAGCTGGACGGTGCATGTGACTTCCTCCTTTTGCTGGTTATGGAGCTAATTCCCATCCATGCAAAACACTGAAGGAGACTTCGGAAAGGGGGAATCCATAGGGCTGTTCCTAGTCTTCATAGGAATGAATCTGTTATTGTCCTTTCTGTCAAGCCCTCAGCAGTGAGACAGAAAAAAACTGCATATAAAACTGTACCGTGCGTGGCAGGTGTAGAATGAATGCGATATCAACATCTGACAAGTGGATTATTCAAACAAGAGTGGGTGAATTTGCCCCCAAGGGCCTCTGCCGCTTTTGTTATTAAAAAAACCACAATGGACTTGTTTTCTGTTCTTTTTACTGCGCCTTTTACCAAGCTGCGTTTACACATCCCTGTTGTACAAAAGACCTGGCTCACACAGGTACCTGTGGTCCTGCGAGTACAAACCTAAGCCATTAAAAGAGTAGGACGATTCTAGATTAACATGCAAACTAGAGTGTCTTCAAGGATCTCTATTCAAAGAACAAATCTTGTCACT
This sequence comes from Rhinoptilus africanus, assembly GCA_013400135.1. Taxonomy (NCBI): domain Eukaryota; kingdom Metazoa; phylum Chordata; class Aves; order Charadriiformes; family Glareolidae; genus Rhinoptilus; species Rhinoptilus africanus. Next base: position 746,310 of record VXBO01010758.1, on the reverse strand, counting down.
GCCCTCCCTCCACCACCCCTCTGAGGACATCTTTGCAAAGCAGCCGGACACAGAGCCCCACAGGTGCTCCCACCACAGCTGAAAATTAACACAACCCCACAAGTATTCTGGTTATTTCGCTTTCCTCGATCGACCCGTGTCATGAGTAGAGAGGTGGCTTACCTTGAGCCCCTGTGGCTCTGACAAATCAACGCAGTTGATCCACCAAAGTTAAGCAGGATTTAGGACAAGATTATAGTAGCAGCACAGTACAAAGCGGCCATAATTCCCAGGGAATTTGGCTTATGGTATCGATTGCTGGGGGAGACTGTAAATGAATACAGCAGGATGCTGCAAGTTTTGAATGCCCGTCAAATACAAATGAGGGAGCATCAGTGTGTCTCATTAGTTTTCATCAGAAAAAAGAGCTCAAAATATTATACAAGTATGTTTCCTGAAAATAAATTTTTTGGCAGGAAACAGAGCTGTCAACAGTAGGCTAAAAAATGTGTTCATCAAGAGATGTTTCCTAAAGAGACAGCAGGGATGTCACTGAGAGAAGTGTAAGGATGAACGGCTCTTGAAAACCATACTTCATTTTTTATACCACTGATTACTGGTGTCAGAGACCTTCGATCTTTTGAAGAGACAGCGTTTCAATCTCCTATATAGTCAGAATTGTCCATATAAATACCAAGGAAAGGGTTTTTCTCAAATCTGCAGATGAAACCCCAGTTTATCACAATGAATCCAGAGAACTTTTTTCCTACTCATTCTGAAAAAGTGGCCTTAGAAACACCAGCTAAAGCCTCCACCTGCACAGAACATAAAAAGCACTTCACATAACCAAGACCAACAGATCAACTCTCCGATGATTCCACTGCCAGATCACCAACAATCTTTCTTTTCCTAGACCAACTCAAGACAATACTCAATGGCGAATTTTAAAGTTGGGATCTTGACGCAAAGGCAGAGGTCCTTCCAGCGCACTACAGAGAAGGAGACATCCTGCTCAGGGATGCTTCACCTCTGGATCCCGCATGCCCTTCCACACCAGGCAGGTGCCACCACCCCTGACACTGCCACAGGGAAGGATATTTTTGTTCCATGGAGACTGTTATAAAATTAGTCACTGATTAGATACAGCAGAAGGGAGCCAAAATCTCCATTTGCACTGCAGTGGTGCTGCTACAGGTAGCCTGCAAAATGGATTCATTTAAACAGTGATTCAGCATTGGAAATACCAACTAGAAGTAATTTTCTATCCACGAGTAATGAGAGAAGAAGGTATTCCCACATAATTTAAGCATTTGCACTCCTGATTATTCTTCCTGGTCACCTCCCACCCATGAGAGCTGGCAAGTACAGTCTCTTACCAAAAAAAAATATAAGGTGTTAGGAAGGATGGAGATGGAAAAATCAAAGCAGTTAGACAGAAGCTAGCACTGTGAGTTAGCCATGTCCTACCTATCCCATCAGATGGCAAAGAAATATAAGGGACATGACTCCTCACTACAGAGGGGAAATGTGGACAACAGCAAGAGGGAGGAAAGTTAAGCAGTTTTTTTTCTGTTCCAGTAAGTCTATGGTCAAATTTCAAAACAAGATGTTAAAGAGAAAATAAACAGTCAACAACCACTACAGACACAGGATGAAATACTGCAGCCACTGAAGGAAAAGGATATTTTTTCTGGTTTTCCCATTTTTTTCCAGTTTTCTCTGGGCCACTTAATTACCATGGTATCTCTCCTCTCCTGCTGAACATTTACTATTCCACACAGCACTCAACCTTGTCATGGGCGAGGATGGCCATCAATTGGGAGAAACCCGCATCAGCATCTTTAACTTCCATCCCACAGCCCAGTCTCACCAGGCATCCAGAAGGAGATGCTAAGCCGGGAGTTGCAAGGTAGCAATGAGTTTCTCCTGCTTTTTATTCCACCTTCTGATTGCAATCAATATTGGTAACGCACTGTACTTCTGCTGAAATAAATGCTCTAAGAATCAATACAAATAATTATTTGACCATACATATAACGCAGACAGTTTATTCTGCTTAATCCTTTTGCCCTTGCCTCCACAAAAACTCTGTTGGTACAGATTAAGTAGGTAATATGCCAATACGTTAGAATTAAGTATTTAAGGTAAATAAATCACCCCTTTTTGTGCTTTTTCACGGCACTGTGTGCCTATTCCTCTGCTTCACATATAGGCTTCACTACGAGAAGTCCTGGTAGTTCGGTGCTCTTCTTACTGTGTTATAATATAAAACATCAATAGTAAATCTGTGATACGTTTAGCAATTTATGATGTATACTGTGTTTTTCCAATCTAAATCATCTTGGCAATTTGACCGGATACAGTACCTTGGTCTTTCAGGCTGGAAGAGCTGTGTTTCAATATGTCCAGAAATGGATTAGGGAGAGCGTTAAGACAAGTCAGACAAACCTCCTAAATATTGGCTTGGACCCTACTAACACTTATCATTTCTCTTTAGAGAGGTTATTCACAAATAGGTAAGCAAGACTTGGATTCCCACACTTTATATTTTCATTCTGGCAGAAAGAGCGTGCACGTAGCACACAGCAATAGAGATCTCCCCACCTCCAGGGGAGAATAAGCCATGTTAGAAGTTAATGTCTCACATGAAGTATCTGCAGTGGGAGAACAAAACTGTGCCCATCAATGCCTCAAATCCCCATCAGAGCTCGCACTGGCTTCACTCGAGTGCAGCTCAGTAAAATCCTGAAGTTCTGGTCTCCTCTAGCACTTTCAGATGGGGGGGGGAAATACCTTTGTAAATATAACAGGTGATTTTCTCCTCTCAAAGGAAATAAAAGAACTCTGTAGTGTTTGCTCTCTACCTTGTACTAAGAGCAATGTGTTCCTTCTGTGTTGTCAGGTAGGATCTGTGCCAGACTAGGGCAGGGACATGAGGACAAGGGAGTGGGATAGATCCGAATCAAACATGCTGAAGGCAATTGAAAGGCACCTGCTGACATTCTTTACAACATTCTTTCTTTACAGTGAGGGTGGTGAGACACTGGCACAGGTTGCCCAGAGCGGTTGTGGAGGCCCCATCCCTGGAAGACATTCAAGGCCAGGCTTGATGGGGCTCTGAGCAACCTGATCTAGTTGAAGATGTCCCTATTCATCACAACCCAAAACATTGGTCCCTTCCAACCCAAAGAATTCTATGTGTAGGATAATGACTCTATGGACATCACGGGGACTATGATTCTGTGACATCACAGGGCTTTCAGTGCAGCCCTTTTAGAATCACCAGCACCGTTACAAGACCTCCTATAAAGCCACATACCTCAGGCATAGCAGGATTTACACTCGCTAAAAATACCACTCCCGAGCTCTCGCTGCCGAGCAGACAGTGGGGTGCAGCAGGGCCGACCATCCCGGCAGAAAGCACAATCACGGCGCTAAGCAGGGTTATCAGAGAGGGAGCGAGAGGACAATTCCCCCACTCCTCCCATTAGCTGCTCTAAATTGAAGTGTCATGAGGAATGAGAGACTTGGAAAGGAAACACAGCTATTATTAACGTGCAGAAATCCAACTGCAAAGATGTCAAGACAAGCAGTTAGGCAGGATGATCTTTTGCTTGAGTGTTTTCAGTGAAATTATACTGAGAAAAATTTACCCTTAATGGCTTTTGCCTTTTTTTAAACTAATTGCTATAGAAACAAATTTAGTTGCCAGATTATCTCTTCCCTGAATTATCCATCAAAAGCCTTTGTACTCTATATTTCTTGCATTGTAACAGGCTAAGGAGCTAATGTCAGAGCCTTCTCTGGTTTTTGAAGGACAAAAGGAGTGTATGTGTGCGAGGAGGGGGGAGGAACAGAACAGGCCAATTCTCTGGATGTTTTTCTTTGGCACTGTACTCTGTCCTAAAAGTAAGGGTCTTGCTGTATATGATGTCTAGCAGAATTTTAGTTTCATGTTGTAGGAGTTTTGAGAAGTGCAATAAAGTGTTATTGGATCCACCTGGAGAGAGTTAGAAGTTTGTTTTAGCCATGTTCTTTTGAAAAACGTTTTGAAAATGCTTTTACCCATAAAGACAACAGTGCAGCTTCTGTCTGTCTGAACTGGAGTAGGATGCATGTTAAGGAAAAACACGGATATCAAATAACGGGATAATTAAAATACAGAAAGAAAACTGAGCAAGGGGAGTGTCAGGGAGGTGAGTGGGATAAACAACTCCCAAGTATTTTTCCAGCTATTTAGCAAGAGGTAATCTTGTTCCAGAGCCACAAAACAAAACCACATGTGAGGAAGAAGGAGAAGACAAGACAGAAGTATTATGCACGTTTTCACAGAGTAATCCAAGGAGCATAAGAATCAGGATAGTTTGGATAAACAAGATATTTGAGAAGAGCACAGGAAACTGTGGGATCTTGGGTCCCGACCACAAGGCTCTTTCTCATGGGCTGAGGAAGCATTTTCACCTTGCTATGGAGAAGACCGTCACAGGACCTGGCCAAGTCCAACCAGTGAATATAAGGGGGCCAAGGGCAGGATGTAAGCTCTGAATGAGCCCCGTGGTATCAATGTTATTACAGAAATAAACCTTTAAGCTGCAAGTTTTAAACGATGTAGGAACCAAGTCCCTCTGGTTCCTTGGGGAACCTTTTTTAGGGGGTAGCTAAGTAATAAAAAAATTTAAGAGAAGGCTCTTTGGCTTGTAGACTTGCTGCCCACCTACTCAGCTGAAGTTTTTGCTGCCTTCAAGTCCCCTGACTCAGGCCCCAGCTTTAAATCAAGAAATCGAGATGGTTTGGGCACCTACGCTGCATTTTTGAATCCCTATAGCACTAAACACTGCCTTTGACTTCACTTGAAACGCTGCTTTTCTTGCAGCCTTTCAACAGCTTGTCGTTTGAAAGCTGGGCGATAGAAGCTGAAAACAGCTGGCATGGCTGCCTTATTTCTATATTAAGTCTGGGTTTGTTCTGCCAGGTATGAACACAGGATTTTGAATCCTTCTTTCTGATACTTAAGGCATTGTCACCCACCCAAAATTAGGTGCGCCTCTTACCTTCAGTCCTCAAATCCATTTTTAGTACCAGCATTTCAGCTCTACTCAGTGCAACAACAGAATTTCTCCTTTTCAGGCAGAAATATCCCGGCTGAAAGCCTAAAAGAAACCTGTTCCACAACAGCGTATTCTGGGGCTTGGTGCCTTGGAAGCAAGTACAGGGCAGGTTTTATCACATCTCCTTCCTTTGCAAAGAGTGATCAGCGGCATGCAGCACTGAACAAAAATGTGCCTCATGCTCCAAATGTTGTCAGAGTCACCCTCTGGAAGTTTCACTTTCCAGATTTTTTCCCTTTTCCACAAGAGGAGATATATTACTTAAAAAAAGTATCTTTCCAGTTTCACTACTGTTGTCTTATCTTGCTGCCCCTGGTACCTGAGCATGTTACCTTCTGTACCTCTACTTCACAGGGATATATTATGCCCATAACTAGCTGGAAAATAAAGATACAGCAGATACTGCCACATGGGAGCTTCTCCGTATTTTTATCTAAAGACATTACAATAGCATAGCAGAACTAGATCTCAGTATCTCTGTCTTCTTGTCAATCAACTTTGCTACAAGATCATTCAACCTTTTAGACTGCAAACTGATAGTTCTTATTACATCAAGTATAACTTTCCTCTCTATACATAAACCCCTTAGGTTTGGGTTTAGATACTGCAGTAATCCGGGTCCAGCACAGATTTCCTACAGAGCAGCAACCATATAAAACCTTATTCCCTTTTTTTTTCCTCATCCACGTTAATCTATTCTGCATCTGTGGTACCTGTATCACCTTTAGATACATTTCTTCATTGCCCAGTGGAGTTTATAATTCTCCGCATCTCTTGAAACACTCATACGTGCCAGTTCATATGTTACATTACAGCTAGAGACACTTAAATGAGACATTGATAATCTGAATAATCAATTCACTTGAACAATCCAAGATCCCCCTCAAGGCGGATATGTTCTTTTACTTTCATGACATTATTGTAATTGCCTAAACCACTTTTGTTGGGATATTTTTTCCACCATAATTACCTTGTCATTTACTACTAGGGATGTTAATATGGTCATTAAATGTCACAAATAGCTTTCAGTTTTTGCTCTCTCTCGTTCACGTTTCTGCAATTCAGAAATGTCCAGCCATATGCATAATTTTATACTTTGAGATGTCTTCAGCTATGCTCAATAACAAGTTCATTACAGCATTAAATTGATGACCTTGCTCTAATAATCAATGTATAAATAATCAATTTAATGCTATAATAAAGAAAACATAAACCAGCCCACTCTCTGTCAAGCGTGCTGAGCTGCAGTGACATTTGGTGGTCATGCACGGCAACATTTGTACAAGCTTCATTTAGAGAAGGTGGCAGGTTAATTGGGATAAAACACAAATGCAGTACAGCATCCATAATAAGCCGCCTGTACCAGTGAGGTAAAGAAGGGAAAAAGAACTGAAAACCTGTTTTCACTCCTTCTGGACATCCCCTCTCAAACTAATATTCAGAATAAGGAGATACCTTGAATTAGTACCAAGATGATTTTATATATTTATATGGAAACATACCAAGATACCTCAGCAGGCATTGACTTGTTTTTCTTCCGCTACAAACAAAACGTTTGTTGCTCCAGACTCCTATTGCAGTCACTGGATGAAGTGCAAGTTCGTGATAGAACTTGCTTGGGTTCAACAGTTGGTTCAAGACAGATTTCAACTAATGGAAGCTGGAAGCAGTCCTGGAGGGGTGTCACACCATACGTGTGTGTTACACAGTGCTCCCTGGCCCTCGGTTAACATTAACTCGTGTATTTACCCCCCAACTCAGTCTGTCACTGAGCAAAACCCAAAACAGGAGTGAGTGAAGAATTGAAGGCTTTTATGGCAACAACATCAATATTTATCTGTAGAAATTACAAGCTTCAGCTAGAACTCTAGAAAAGTGCTCTTAAATCTTTCAAACTGCTAGCCATATTTTAAAATACAGTTTGCATATCGGTATTGCTGAGATATGCTCCCTTCCCTTCCCAGGGCGCTGTGCTCACACTACGAGAGTTACAGAGGAACCAAGACTGATATGCTGAAAAATGCTAACTGACAGTCAAAGTTAGCTTTGCAGATGGATTAAAGTGTAAAAGATAATGTTTTGTCAAAAAGCAGATGCTTATCACTCAATTTATTTTTACATTATTTTTACTTTCTCTTTTTTCATCAAAACCATAATCCTAAATTGAGTTAACAGAAGAGGTTGGTTTTGCTTTTTCTTTTCCATCTTTCACGGACTGAAGGGTCTAGATATGGCAGATCACCTTGGTAGAGGCAAAGCTTGTGGGGAGTGGCTCTTCCTCTCCAGTACCAAGCAGCTGACAGACGGGTCCTTGCTGGCAGGATCTGAGGACTCTTTACCACTTCAGAAAGACCTCCTCATGCAGCACACACGCAGCAATGCCTAGCTCATGGAGGATGTGCAGTTTTACAATCCTTCAACAATAGATTTACAGTTTGCATTCTCTGAAGGCACCAAAAATAAAAAAAATGAGTAAGAGCTATGGGATTTGTATCACGCCCTACAGTGGATAACTAGAACATGGGCGGTAGTATTTGCTACCCTTTGCACAAACATGCCGGACACATCGTTACCCCACAGGGCTACTGCAGATTTACATGAATTATTAGTATGCACCTAAGCAGCACACTTGGCCCAATTCAAGGTGAGATGCAGCAACACCTGGTGTTTGTGTGCAAACCACCCCAGAAGGTTTACAAATTAATTAAGGAAAAACCCACCGAGCTGTGGCAGGGAAGGTAAGTGGTACACAGGCAGGACGGCAGTACTTACAGTGACTGATCCACAGGCTCAGCTCAAGTGTCTGTGCCTACAGAAGTAGAGAGTGCAACAGACTCATCCCACGTGTAGCACAAGCATCTCACAAGCTCATGGCAGGTGCACACGGCATGAACCCTGGGTGTTACACAGCCTGGGGCTTTGCTGAGCCTTTGGAAGTCCCGGCAGAGGCTCTGCCCCGGGAGCGGACCCAACAACGCCGCACAAGAGGCATGCCCTGCACTCCAGTCTACAGAGAGCAAAAAAGTGTGTTTGGAGAGGGTGGGGAATGGGGAAAGGTGCTTAACCTGCAGCACCCAGGACACTGGAGGGTGCGTGGCAGCAACCCAAGGAAGGGAAGGGGCAGAGGCAGAAGTGAGAGCCTGTCCTCCCCTTGGCTCCCTGCTCCCGGCACCACCAGCCAGCCCAGCCCCAGCCCCCTCCACCGTCACACCCCTCTTCCCCCAGGCAACGTCCCCGTGGAGAAGATTTGCTCTAGCTCTGGCTGTACCTGTGTAAGTGTTCTGATCGGGAAGAGGTATGTGTTACTGATGCGCTAACTATTCAGGTCTTGGTCTTCATATCGAGGTGTTTCCTCCTTGCAGATGAACAAGACTTTGAGCACAGCAGCGGTAAGGTTTCTTTGGGAAGACGGAGAGTACGGCTCTAACAGTACATACACAGACTTTCAATGTGATAGGAAACCAATCCTTAACAGAAGAGTTAACATTTATAAACCTGAAATATTTCTGAAAGACACTATACTTATGGTAGTTATCCACAGCAACCTTTCTAGTCAAAGCACCACATGCCATTTAAGCACGGAAGCCGTTTTCCCAAAACACGCGTTCAGCTCTTACAGTTCTGCCGCCATAAGGATCACGTGTAAAAGATGCACCACACATTTCTCTGCCTTGCCATCACCATACTTCAAAACCTGCTTATATAAATTATTGAACTGCCTATTGCAGCACATCCCTGTGAGCCTGGTAGCAGCTTTTTTCGAGAAGAAAGGAGGGGCTTCAGCCAGCGTTTAAGCTATCTGCTCACCTCAACAGAAGACTACGGCGCAGACCTTCCCTGCCATACCCCTTCTCTCCCACCACCAGACCCAGAATGCTTTTAAATAATGGTTGTACAGAGGGAAAATCTAAGAACTAGCAAATCTTCAGCATGATCTCCAGCACCGCACATGTTATCAGTTGTGGGTATCACCACTAGCGCGCAGGGGGTGGCACCCAAAGCTGCAACGCATCCATCTTAGATAGAAAGAGTGAAAACATCTGCCATCTCTGCCCATTACCCACTTTTGGTGGGCATAATAATATTAACAGTCAACTGCAGAATAGTAGTGACCTGGTAATACCATCCACGAGCAATCCTGACTCGCAATCTAAGTCCTTATGTTTGAACAGAGATTTAGTTGTCAAATACCCCAATCAAAGCTTTGTTTTGTTTTTAAAAGGGAGCAGGGGGAAGCCGTCTGTTCCAGGATGGCTCAGTTCAGCTGTAGTTCTCTTTTACCACTCTCCCAGTAGGCTTTTTCAGGTTTTAAACTTTTCAGATACCCCACATGAAAGTCTCTTACTGAGAATTCACTATGGCTTCGTCCATCCACAACAGATTGCATTTAAGGACTGTGCTCCTCTCCTCACCAAAGCATTCCTTTGATACTCTGCCAAGGAATAGCAGGTTGGATTTGCCATAGATCAGCTTGACAGCAGATTGCTGGTCTCTTCCTGTTTTAAAACAAGTGCTGGGGGGGTGGAAACAACCCATAATCACCCCTTCGTCTTTCAGGAGCATTTTAATTTTAACTCAATTTTTTGATATTTAAAATCTTAATTCAATCAGACTTGAAGGTTTCCTGAGTCTGTCTGTTTATTCTCCCCTTCAGTTTTGCTCTGTTTGGAATAAAAGGAAAATTCAAAATTTTCTTTGCTGGAAACGTCTAACCTTCCTCCTTTCAATCTGCCCTATTTGTTTCTATACTGGGTAGTACTATACTGTTCTTCTGATTCACACAGATTCCTGTGCGGTGCATTTGCAGAGTTTCACAACCCCACATTGCGTTTTAAATTGCTACTACTTGCTTTCACACACACTGATCCAGCTAAAATGTAAAACTAGTTTGATACATGTGAATTTTTGATGCGTCTTACGGCTCAGAGAAAAACCCTAATTATTGAAAGCAAAAGACAGTATTAAGAATGAGGAAAAAGCCACAACAGATCCATGGTTAGATAGTTCCCAGGGCTCTGCCTCTGGCCGGTTCACAACGCAGGGCAGAGAAGCAATGGTCCTCTGGGATTCGCACCAAGGTTTCTTTCCCTGCCGAGCACACGGTGAGTGAAGGACTGAAGAGGTTGCCCTCTCCCACAATCAGGCACCACCACTCACTTCCCAAACACTCCAGGGTCACGAACACATCCTCAGGCTCACTTCAGGAAACTCCACTCTCTCCTTTGTCCCTCTGAAGAGCAGGACTTCACCACCCAGCCTCTCCAGAACAGCCCCGTAGGGACACATAAGGAGATCTGAGAACCAGCTTCCTCCAACCTCAAACATCTCCCCAAACCCTTCCCTTGAAAGACTCCCTGTTCCCCAAGGAAGGCAAGCAGAGGAGGAGGCTCCTTTCAACCATGCAGCTCCCTGTCTCTCCCTGCTTTCCCCAGGAGGCCTTTGGGATGCTGCTCTCCCGCCATGGGCGCTCTTTAACTCTTTCCTCTCTAGTGGCACAGGAAAGCAAGAAAACTCTTAAGAGAAGACCCTGACATAGTCATCTCGTCAGATGCTACGATGTGTATCTACATAGCACTGGTCATGTTTGGCGCACAGCCTCACAAGTTTGGTCTCAGCTATAATTATTGACTCCTCATTAGCACACCAAAGAAATTAAATCTTCTCATCCTATTCTCATTACCTCATATTAAGAAGAGAAGAGTCTCATCCTAATGCTGTTTACAAACCACATTTCAATTTCTTCACTCAGGGTAAATAGCATCTTGCTCTGTTTTCCCACTGTGGTGAGGCCTCTTCAAGAAGCACTGTGCCACTCGTTGCAATTAGCTGAATCTCCTGCTCTTCCAATTTGTTATTGCTAAGTTCTTATCTTACACTCCAGGGTTTGATTGTATTTTTTTTTTTTAGTAAAGAAAATGCATTAATAGTCACTCAGGTCCTTATGTTGGAAAAATGTGACCACCCACTTGCTTCCAGCCCCATCTCAGAAACAAGTTATTGAACTCAAAAACATAGGATAAAGCAAAGCTGAAAAATTTGATACGCTCTCTCACAATGTTCCTTTTAAGCCTGAAAGTTCCGCCTAAATCAGTTTTCCACGCTGCTTTTTCTTTTGCCTTGCTTAGTTCTGATTACACTGCCAAATGATCACACTTGTTCCTTCATCCGTGGTCCTCAGCTTCCCAGGGTAACGTATATTTTTCATATGATGCTCTACAAAACCTCCTTCCAATATTTCACTGGCATTCAGAGTCACTGTATTTCCACAAGCAATTCTTAAAAAAACAGACAAACCCTTCTGTCCCAGTTCAGTATCATTTCCATTCCAATTAAAAAAAAGTCAACCTATCAGCCCAACAAATGTAGTGACTACTGCACTCCAAAAGGAAGAACAGTTAACCTGACATTGTGTATAGCTTTAAATGAACAATTTGCACTGTTTTGCAAAACAAAAGATTTCACTGTAACTGCTTATTTCAAATGTGGAATTATATTTAACAATTCCTATTTTATAACAACTACGGGAAATGCAGGATATAAATTAAACTTCAATACAGGACTAAAAATCCATAAGAAACCATGTAATTCATCATTCTTTTCTGAAAATAACCGAATGTTCTAGCTCTCCTGATTTAGTAGAATGCTTATTGAATCAAGCATTGGCTGCATTTGTCTCTAAGGTTACCGTTATTTCGTGGTACACACAACAATTTATTTTAGAGAAAAACTCTGAATAGAGAAAGATATCAGAATAAAATATCTCTTTGCTTGTCTCCTCACAACACTCTTCTTCCTTACCTCTCTCCTAATGGTGATGAAACCTTCAGAATGGATCCTACATGCTATTGTGTTTGTCGGGAAAAGTTTGACAGGTGCTGCTGTGGAATGCACCAAAGCATTTCTTCAGGTTTTCCAAGACTTTGGAAGGATCTGCCCATTTTAGTAAAGCAACTCTTCTGCAATATTGAAACAAAATATTCTGTCCACACATATATTCCTTTTCTTCAAGGCGCTGTTGGAGCATTCAGAGGCACTGCCGGAGCTGTAATTTCATCCAGCTGGTCTCTCAGCTGGCGGGCGTTTGAGGCAATCACAGAGCGCCCTGCCCAAGCTCCCCACCCTCACCTTTGACTAAGGGGAGAACAGCAAGACGACCACTCTGCTTAGTCATTAAAAAAAAAAAAAATAAAGTATTTTTCTTACTCCTGATGTAATGATTTCACGTCTTTGCCTATCAGTTGCATTCCGGTTCCAGTGTTCCTTCACCACCAGAGAAGCCCAAGGCTAGTGCTGGATCCAAAGGGGACCGTGGTGGACTGAACTCGCAGATTATGGTCCCCCTGCAGAGAGCTGCAAAGGCTCTGCCCTGGGTGGGGGGCAGGACCACTTGCCCCCCCAGGTATCTGCTTCCCACCTGAGCCCCCTCCACATCAGCTGTATGTCAACATCTACACTATCTTAAAAGCACCCTGACAGCTGTAGTCTGAGTTTACTTGTGATGCAAAATACATTTTAGCAGGAAACAGTTTTCTAATCACTTAGAGAAATATTTCCTGAGTATGGTCCTACCCATCGAACTGCCTCTGCTGGTTTTACCAATCAAAAGCTTTTCTTTTTTCTTTGGTCATGAAATCTGAAAATGGGCTGTTAGCACTCTATGGGATATTTTAATTAAAAAGAATCGTACCTATCATTTATGTCCTCATGGGATAAAGCTGTTATTAAATCAATTTTGTTGTTGTTGAGTTAGACCTATATAAAGGTAGGATATTGGACTTCTAAACTAATTATTTAGGCAAGAAGTCTAGTCCCAAGTCTAATGGCAACTTTGGACCATGTACACTCAGGTGGTCCAATTTCCTTAATTCTATCCAAATACCTGATCAGCTTTATCTAACAGCCTTAGGTAATTTTCAGGCATCAAAAAGTAGACGTTTATTTTACTTACCACTGTAAAATTTTGGTATTACGTTGGTGGGAAGCATGTTGTGTTACTCCCTGGTGAGTGAATCACCAACACCTGTCATCCACCTACCTCCTTGAAGCCAGGCTCCTTCTCGACTGTCATGTATGAAATGCAACAGATAGAAGTTTAACTAAATCTTTTCTTTTCAAAGCTCCAGGCACCTTGGTAGTTGTGACTCTCCTTAGCCACATCCCACGAGCTCCCCATTCTCTGAAGCACTCCTGAAATCCTTCAAAGGAAAAAGAGCAGTGATCTTAATGGCACTGAAAGATGTTGTGAAGAAGATGCACCAGTAATCAATACCAGTGAGGCTCTTCCTTCCCCAGAGGCAACCGACTTGACAGCAGGAGTTACCTGAAGTGAATACAAAATGCTAGGACCACTGCACCTCGCCTGTGTGGTTTTAGGCTGTGCAAAAAAAAGAAATTGTATTCAGTCTCTTTGGGCCAGTCTTTCTCCTGCTTCAGTTTCTTCAATAACATCTAATAAGACTGCAAGGTGGGATACTTGGTCACACCTCGTATCCTCTGCGTTTTATTAAAGGAGCTAACATGCAACACTCCCAAGTTTCCACGGGGAATCTTTGGCTTCAGATCAAACACAAGCTCTTCTGTCTTAAAAGGCACGGTTTCTCAACTAAATGAACCTAACCGACTCCATACTCCTAAGAAGTGCCAGAGCTGAGACAAAAGAGGCAAACATCTGCATTTTCAGACATGGGTAGATCTACACATGCCAAAAACACAGGAACAACAAGCAGTTGGTTATAGCAAATCATAGCAACTTGATCAAACCAGATGATAAAGAATTCTCTCCTTGCTGCAAAAAGATTAAAAAAAAATTAAAAAATAATCAGCCTTTCTTTGTACTCGACAATCTGGAAAAAAATATTCCAATTGACACGCAGTTATTCTCGATTTTGTAATATAATTGATATTTCAATATGACCTACAGGTTTCATAGATTTTGCAAGTCCTAATAGCAGAATAAAGAGAGAGGAAATCAAAAAGGTAGAGATAAGCTCTAGCAAGCAGTAAATGGATATGCTGATTCCTTAGCTTTCCATAAATTAATAGCTCTAGTCTAGCAAGTGTCGTATTTTAAGGACAGCTGAATCAAACAGTAATTTTTCAGACTTCAAATGTCATCACAGTGTTTAACGATACGCAATGCAAAAATCTACGCTTTTCATGCCATTTCTCTGCAATGTGTGCTAATTCTTGATCAATACTATAGATCACAGACTAATTAATGAGCACTTGCCATTAGTTATGTACGTAGATTCTGACAGATAACAATATTCTGTTGTGCTGGAAATGGAAGAAATAGTTGAACTGGTCAGTAAGAGCAGCGGTAGCTCTGGATGTCCCCTTGCACCAAACTCTTTAGTCTAACAATAAGCAGAGGCTGCACATAAAAATCTCAGTAAAAGCAATTAATCTGGGACTGATGCTTAACCTCATATACATGTTTATAGAAAAATACCTGTATTTGTAGGACAGTGTGAGAAATATCGAAACATTAAAAGCGTACCACATTTCCACACAGATAACTCACATTTCAGATAACACACTTTTTAAACATACCAGTCCTGGCAAAAGCATTCTTACAGAAGTCATGTCCTCATGCCACCTTCATATTCAAATAAATTGATCAAAATTGGAGGTGAGATGCTGGGGCAGAACGAGTAGGGAACGGGGAGATGAAACGGTGGGAAATGGGGAAAGGAGGAGACAGGACATGGGTGCACAGGTCTGAGATAACATATCTCCTGAGCACATGCATAATCCTATTGCTGAGACATGAGCCTTGTTTGTTTTCTTTTGCAGGTTCCTAAAGGCTATAGATGTGAAATGCAGTAAATACGAACGTAAAGCGACTGTCTCACAGAGAAACAGACAATGCATCTGAGAATTAACCTTTTCACGTAGCCTCCGCATGCCGCCTCCGTGCGGTATGCTCAATGTGCATGCACAGCTTGTGGGTTCTTTGTCTGCTTTTGGCTCAAATCAGGAAAAATACCTCATTGAGTTACACCGGGTTAGAACCTCATTTACCATGTTTGGTTAGGAAAAGCATCAGTATTGTCAGGTGAGCTTTTATTAAGTAATGGGTGTAATTTATAAAATCACAATCTAGAAGTCCCAGCAAATAGAAGACTAAAACCTTGCTCCTGTATAGAAAACAGGATTTGCAAAACCTTGTTTGAATTCTTCTTACTTTTTTTTCCCATATGGTCTTATCATAGTGCACATTGTAGCCTCCATACATATATACTGTACCTACACTATACATATGTACTCCATACTTTGTGGTGACACTGGGACCCAGACAAGATATCATTGCACATTAGAATTGTATTAAACTAATTGAAAAATAGTTAAACATTGCTAATAAAACAAGAGAAATACTAAACATTAAAAGACAGAGACTTTCCAGTGTTCCATAAAACCACACCTTTCAGACAAATTAATTATTTGCATCATAAAAAAATGCTACCCACGAAAGAAAATGTTCCAGAAGAAAGTAATGAGTAAAAAGCTTCAGGTGATTTTTGACTACATTAAAAACAATTCCCATTCTTCATAAAATATGCAGAACTTTGCATCTTAAATAGTATAAGTTACCTTCAAAAAATTACTTTCTTTTTAATCTTGCAAGAAATGAAACCTTAATTGGGTAGGGAAGTATTTGGAATAGATCCAGAAAGAAAAAAACTACAGCTACTCTCATGTAAGTGGCACAGCATCTGTCAAGAGTTTTCACATACCTTCAGGAAGATACCTTAAATTAAGTCAACGTTGTACTTGATTTCAGTGATCAGAGCTAATATTCTGCAAAGCCAAACTGGCTGCCTTGTTTATTTCCTCATTTCAATTTCTATTGCTGTAATTCACTTTCGCAAATAAATGGATGGATGATGGGCTCGCCCTCTGAATAAATAATAAAATTTAACTTGTCAGGAGCTTCCTTTGCCTTGAATGAAACACATTTCATTTCTTTGTGATGCTCTCGAATCTAAATCCTGTTGCAAGACACTTAATGAGCATCCCTGGAATAAAAACTTATGGAGTGTTGCAGCTACATGGCCACTTGATGAACATTAGAATTACATCTGAGATCAGATGGAAGAAAAGGAAGATGCACTATACAAAATATGTCTTCATTTGAGGAGTAAAGTATTACTCAGTGGCATTATACATTGTTAATGAATTTTCTTTATCTGAAACTATAATTTAATATTTATGTATCTAATTTACATGTGACAAAGTAGCATATTCTAAAATTAGAGTGC
The DNA here is from genome assembly GCA_013400135.1 of Rhinoptilus africanus. NCBI lineage: Eukaryota > Metazoa > Chordata > Aves > Charadriiformes > Glareolidae > Rhinoptilus > Rhinoptilus africanus. Next base: position 729,962 of record VXBO01010758.1, on the reverse strand, counting down.
AACCAGCAAACTATTAACTACTATAAACAATACCAAAACACAACCCAAACATATTTTAAGGAAACAATAGATACATTTTGGACTGGGGAAAGAGTTCAATTGCAGATATTGTTTTAAATACAGCTGCTAGTTATGTCTTGAAAAAGAATTCTTCAAGCTCAAAGATTTTCTGCTTAGGGAGTCCTGGGTATATACATAAAGACCAAGAGTACGCTACCAAAAAGTCCCTTATTGGTTACTAGTAGGTACAGTAATAATAGTAAATGCTGAAATTGGGAAAAAATCATTTTCAATATCAATGTTATATGATGCACTAGACAATATATCCCCTTCGAGCAGAAACTAGAGAAAATATCGTGCCCTTTATTATCTCTGTGGTTTCTCATGTGTAATAGACAGCGGAAGAATTGCACTTATTGTAACATTAAAGTGTTAGGTTGCAGCTCACCTTTTAAAATATTAGTGGCCATAATACTTATGATAGGTTGTGCATTACGCAAAGATGAATAAAGATGTGCATTTAAATTAAAAAACGAGCAACCACTTACAGAACCAACAGTGAGGCTTAACATAACAAACATGCACTAACCCTACACTTATGCAAAACTAAGTTCTTCCAGGAAACTGTAACCAACTGTTGACCTTCCACAAAGGTAAAGGTTTTTTCCCTTGGTAATATGTTTGGACTTTGTAGTCGAATTCCAGTTTATTAGCTCATTGTCTGTAAATGTGCTGTTCCACTGTGATATCCTTTAGCTGCCCTTGAGCTTCTGCAGAATCTGCAATCATACAGTCACTTTTATTTAAGGTTTTATTGAGACGCAAAGTAAGTTCCCTTCAGTACTACACAAATAGGCTTCCTTATTCATCCTCTTCAGGTTCCTGTGGTAAAATTGGTGTCTCCTCCTTTAAACAAGCACTAAAAAACCCAAGGATTGTGCTGTAAAGGTGATATTTGCTCTTCTCAGAAGCAATGTTATGACCTTCATCCGGGTAGATCTAGCAGAGGAGAAAGGAAAAAAGTAAATGTTTTTTTAAAGGCTTTTAATATGTTTAGGGCTCTGATTTTCTTTCTCTGATCTTCAAAATGTTTTAGATGACAACAGGATGGTGACATTAGTTTTATGGCATCCAGGCAAACTAATAAAACTCCAAGTAAAACTCATTCTTAAATAAACTCATTCTTACATGAAACAACCACTGCAGTGGGATCTGCAGAAGTGAAAAAAATTACATTCTCACTCATTGTGCTTACAACAGTTTACTTAGCTGGCATTTTCAATAGTGCCTAGGCATCCAAATCCCATTAACGTCAATGAGGATTAATTACTGCACGCTTTTTAGGGACATCTCAATATCCCAGCTTCTAAGTGCTCAGTGAAAATCCTTTTTATTCATGTTTTTAACTATCTTTTAACTATCTTCCTGTCTTATCTAAAGCCCACCATCCTAGGGTGGATGTGGGCAACTTCCACTCTTAATTCAAATTCCACTGGGAATTTCTCCCAAATGAGGCAGAACAAAAATTTGCAGTCTGAATGAAGAAATCCAGGCCACAGGATTTACAACAAGAGACTTGTGGTGGCCTGAGGTAAAAGCTTCAGCTCCTTCCTCAAACTCAGGTTGACACAAGGTTGCATGAAACCAGTTAGTTCAACCGGGCTCTTCTGAGAGACCTCTGTCATTTCTGCTTCTTCCTCTCGCCATACAGCTACCCGCCACCTCAGCTGAAATCACAGGGACTGCAGGAACCGACCCTGCCCCATTGAGATTTTACACATAAAGTCCTTTTCCACTCATAAGTGATGCCAACCCCCTCGTTACCACCTCCTCCCTGACGTGAGCTCGCATGTTTCAGTGGAAACTAAAGGTCCACCTAAAGTTCAGGAAGGTCGAGGTTTGCAATGTGTACCATCAGAGACATTGGGAGGAGTGACCCAAAACCACATCATCCAAGATATTCAAGAAGGTTTAATGCAATCAGAAATCTTGGCCAGCAAAATCCACATATGGCTCAGAGGCAAGTCTGTACGTCAGCAGCACCTCCTGTCCTGCTCTCCCCAGCCTGTCCCCCCCCAGCACGCTCACCCTCCATACAGCTACGGAGAGAAGAACAGTGCTCTTGCCTTTTAGCTGCCTTTGATTAATGTAAATGTTGAAAACAAGGAACAAGGGGAAATTAATTTCATGTGACCCAATACCTTTTTACGTAAAAAGAGACTAAAATAATGATATCTCCATATTACAAAAAGTGCAGGTGGACTCTAAAGCACGTTATATAGCGTTATATGATAAACAGGTGGAAAAAAAAGATGCAAGAGAGGAGAAAGAGCCCAGAAGAATGCAAGAAGATACGGTTCTTGACATCCGTACTAACACTAAGGAAAATGGTATTAAATGGAGTTCCAACTGCCAACGGAGGTAACAGCGGTGCATTGGGGTAGGGAGGGTCCTTCTTAGGGAAGAAATAGCAATATGAGGTTAAATGTTGATCTATGTTTATAGGAAATGTCACAGCTGCACATACCTGCATAGTGTAATTAACTCCAGCTTTAATTAGATGTTTAATTAATTCTGCTGAATGCTGGAAGTGGACTTTAGCTGCAAGACAATGACATTTGGATATTATTAGAAAAAGCTAAGCTAATACCAAATGCTTATCTTCTGAACAGCTTGGACTGAAAATGTTTCATATCTCTGCAATTACCGGATCTGAAGAGGACTATCTTTCTGGCCAAAAGGGTGCAGCCCCACCAGTAAAAGCGATGCAGGGTGTAACAGCAGAGGTTTTGGAGAAGGAGCTGGAAGCCCCACGGGAAGCCATGCTTTCCAGGCTCCCTGAGAGGACTCCTCTCTCTACCCTTGACTTACACACACTGCGATAGTTTAGATGTGTGTAAAACTATTCTGTTTGAACATCATGGCAGTTTATAATTGTGTTAAAGGAAAGCACGTTGGTTTTTCTACTGCTTGCACAGGCTTATTACAGCCCATGCTTCTTTAGCTAATGGACTTTCTGCAACATATCAGTAACTTGATCTCTGGGTGGTAAAACCAGGCACCTTTATTACCATGTCCTAACCTAACCCTGCAGAGCTTACACTGCAAAGTGGGCTGGGCGGTGTCACTAGATGTGATATTAAGCAAGGGCAGCAGGCAATCAGAGTCCTAGTCTTGAACACGCTCTATTGCTCAGACATCTCTCAGAATCCCAATTCCCTCTAGCGCCAAGTTCCGAGGGGCAGAAATTGCTGCTGCCTTTTGCAATCAGCAAAGTCCAAGACTCTCATCCCTGCTCAGTCACCCATCTCTTCTGTCCCCCTCTCCCCTGCTTTGGGAAGAAACACTGGGCAGTGTTTGCATCCCTCTGGTTGCACTTGGGATCCGTAACACGGGTTTGATAAGTTATGCTGCGGTGACAGGCTGGTGGGTGCCACCCTCACTGTGCCAACTGGGCCTGTGGGCACTCTCACCTCAGCCCGCGTCAGGGTGAGGTTCTTATCCCTCCAGAACAAGGAGTAACAAACCTTCTATTAACCCACCTTCAGCAGGAAAATGCCAGGGAAAAAAGTACGCGTGTGAACCTGTACAGAGGAGCTTGTTGCAGCACTGTAATTTGTGCCTGCATCACAGCTCGTTCTTCAGATCTACATCGGCTAAGAAAGTTCAGAAAAGTATACTGCAGTTAAATTTAAATCTGAAATTGCAAATTATTTCTTGATTGACACATCTTATGATTCTATTTAAAGTGCTAGAACTTGCTCCGTTTCACTTGTTCTCTCCCTTAAAGTACTGCTAAAAGTATTGGTGCTATTAAAAGGTTCCCTATAGCTCCAGCTTCAGATGCTTTGGCACTACCTTGTAATTAATTAGCTGAAAAGTTTAGCTTCCCGTTTGGTGCTGTACTTCACCAACTGTACTGATAATTCTTTCTTCAATTTCAGAATCTCTACGAATTTAAAATACCATTAAAAATGTATGTTGTTCTATGAATAATGCATGCAATACCTTTCACTAGCAAGACAGTAGTCCATAAGATTTAAGCAAATTAGAACATACAGCACCTAAAAGGTACAAATATTCAGCAAAGAAAAGCGTCACCAGTTTAGAGTTAGAAGTGACAATTGACATAAAATAAAAAATCCTGTCGGAGGGATAATGAAACTGAACCTGTACATGCCAGGCGTGTGGCTAATCGACTCTAAATGCCGCCTGTTAACAACTCTGCCTCCAAATGGAATTGCATCTGTAAATACTTACTGTCAGCTGTCCCATGAACTATTAGCAAATTCGCTTCTTTTAAACCATGAAGGTTGTGTAATACGTTGGATGCCTAGCAAACAAACACACACACACAAAGGTGTAACTGAATTGCATTTTAAGGGTAAAACTGTCATTTTAAGCTAGCTGTTTAGGCCTACTTACCTGATACATATTTTCCTCTTTCGACGGAGTACCAAGGTATCTTTCTGAAAAAGCTGATGCTGTGAAAGTGAAAACAAAAACTTGTGAATTCATCAGAACCACTTCTATTTTAAAATTCATCAGTTCTGACCTAGAGTCAGGAGAAGCTATTTAACCTGTTGAGTCAACAAAGAGATGTTCCTTTAAAACCAGAATGTACCATTTAAAATAATTTAAAATGGAAAATAAAATCTACCATTGGTAAATAATTTTAAATGGTTTAAATTTTGGTTGAAGAACTGCCCCCCCCGCCCCAACCACCCCCCCTAGATCATTAAAGTAACCCGGTCTGATTCCCTGTGCATCACAGTCCACAGTCTGTGCCCAATACTTCACACACAGAACCAAACACCTCTGTTGAACACTGTAAGGAATTCACTACTAACCTTAAAGAAGTCATTGCTATTAGAAGTCTTGATTCAGGCTGATATACCTACAGGATTCTTAGGAAATAGGGCAGTTGACTGAATACCAGTGGGAAGTGGGAAAAGGGAAACAGACCTCTTTTGCAAAAATCAGTGGTGTTAACGAGAATGTATCGGTGGCATGTTTTGGTAAACTGTCCCCGTGTTAGCTGCCCTTTCATTTAAAGGAGAGAAGGAGATGGTGAGGTGAAACCTAGTTGATATTGGTACATTATCTGCCCTTAGTTAAAATGAATAGTAGCTCCATGAATAAAAGATGTTTTGAATAGACTACCAGGTGTGGGGCAGGGAATACTCACCATACAACTTCATATCTGTAATTGGTGCCACCACAGCTCCACACTTGAAGAGCCGTTCACTGGATTTCAGGATCATTGATGTAATGTAGCCACCGTATCCCTAACAATGGAAATGACACTGAGATTTTTGTTTATTCTTTTCTTTTCTGGAACAATAAAGTTAAAGGCCATTGTGCTTATCTGATGGTATCATTCTACAGTATGTATTTATATCTGCAAGAATTGCTTTTAAAGGAAATACAAACCTACAGTTAAGAGTGAATAAACATCTCACGTGGCCTGGTTGTGATCTTTAAACCACGCAATTAACAATAATGAGTATATTTCAGTTTAAGCTCCATAAATGCATCAGGGCAGACGAGCCTACAGTTAGTAAAACATTTGAAAATTACAAAGAAAAACCAACAAAACAAACAAACAAACAAAAGGTATGGCTTTAGGGAACACAGCATAGATGGGAAGATTTCTACTCAGGTTTTAATATATTTAATGTAGATATTTGCTAATTACCAGGATCCACCGAGCATTTTGCTGACAGAACAGAGAGTACGAGAATGGAGGAAGCTCATTGCAGTGTGTCCTCCCCCTGGCGCTTGAACCTTCACAGACTGAGTCCTATTGCTATGAAAGAGGTAACCCTGCTACAGCATTGCCAGACATGCCACAGAGGGGTGCAGGCTCTGCACCGCTTTGCAGAAATAAAAGCTGTATGTAGCCACACTGCTCAATATTATGCTAATCTCTGGATGCACTTTCTGGCCACGAGAGCACCCACCAGGCAGCGGTGTTAAAAAGAAGGGAGCACAGACGGCATGAAGAAGCTGGGAGAGATGAGGCTGGAGGGGGGAAGTTCTCTCCTTGCCTCACCACATTTACCTGTCCTTAGGGGATATCTCTTCATCATCTCCTCTGTAAAAGTCTAAAATACACCTTCTCAGGAAAAGCTGTGACAGAAAAGAGCTTTGCTTTGCACCAAAACATGAAAGCTTTAACTTGAGACCACAGATTTCTTTGGAGTGACCCTGCCAATCCGTATCTGTACACCTATAATCGTTCTAGACCCACCGAAAATGAAATTCTGAATTGCGGAGTCTGGGATCAATGATTTTCTCATGTATTATGGGCTCTTCAAATGTCTCTATTTGCCATCTTTGCTTTCCCTTCATGAGTGCTGGAAAATTGATTTCTACAGGTATTTTGTTGTTGTTTTGTGTTTGGCACAACACACTGCAGGAAGAAGAAATTGTCCCATGACAGGGCAAGGAAAAATGTAAACACCAGTCAACCCCCCAAAAAAGAATATTGTGCGTCAAATGCTCACAGAGTTTTCTCGTGGACTTTTTAAATCCAGCCTGCTCCTGTTCTTCATGCCTAAATATTTACTGAATAGATGATTTCTGTGGAAGAACAGGAATATTTGAAAATCCTTTTAAATTAGTTAAGAAAAATAAGCAAAGAGGAGTGTTCTTTGGAATCAACCTACAGAAAATGCAAACGGACACACTAATGGAAACACAGAATAAGAGCTGGATTTTCAAGGGAGCGTGAGGAACTGAGTTACCCCTTTCTCGTAGAAATTCCAGCCCAGGGGGCCAAGAGCTGCCCAGAACTGCCCATGCGCAGGAGTACATTTCGCCTAAGAAAGGATTTCTGAGTGGGCACGACAACTTGTATAATTCAAAGAGTTTAAGAGAACAGCAACTTTCCTCTACCTCTGGGTTCTCTACTTTTGCTTTTGTTTAATATTCTGTTTGTGTCTTTCCCACTAGCTACACAGCACAATTTTAATCCTAGGATAGCTATAGCCAGGTTATTTATTATTTATGCCTTGTATTCATTAAGAGCTTCCTTTAGTTCTCCTGGGAATTTCTTTCCTCTGTGCTTATGCCCTTGCTTCCAGCCAGGCTTTCCAGGACAAAAACATTACACAGTCAGATCACATTTTTAGAAGCGCTTCACAATGACAACGCAGAAAATAGTTCACATGTTGGGATGCAAGGACATACGGTGCCTCACGCATCGGTTGGATTTCTGTGGTTACAACCTAATTGCTGTATTTTCAAGAAGCTGTTTGGCTGTGAAGCTGCTAGGTATTTTCAAGCTCTCTTTCTACTTCCCCGAGAAAAATTCAAACTACCTGGAAACACAGTTCGCTGTGTAACGGTTCAGAAAGGCCCTTGGATCATGCATCACTTGGGCTCGTACCCCTCACGGAGATAAGCAAGGTGGCACTGGCAGATTGCCTAGCAGGCAGAAGTAGGCATTTTCCACACTGTGCCCTTCCGGGCAGTCTCGTTATTCTTGTTCCTAGTTTACATTACTGATTGTGACAAGAATTTTATTTCTGTGTAGTTCTAAAACCTCTTAAAGAGCTCCACGACAGTGTGCACAAGCCCAGCTTCATGGGATCAGCCTTAAGCAATTACAAAGCCTTCTTATTTTCAAGCATAGTTTACATTCTATTTCCATCAGTAAGCTCAATAGAAAAAAAAAATAATAAAAAAAATCTATCACATTGTACATAGTAGAAAGAAAATGACTTTTAAAGATTTTTAATTCACTCTAAAATAAGCAGAGTGGAGGGAAATACAATTAACCCTAAGAAACTGTTAAATAGACTTCTTTTTTGTAATTCTAAAACTGACTTTTAAACTCTATGAATTTCCGTTTGACAGTAGAAAACAACTCTGAGAGGTCAACTTGGAAAGGGTAAATTTCCCTGCATTCAAAGCAGCCTTGAAGCTTATCGAATTTCCCAGTTTTTGCTCTTTGCTTTCTCACGTTGCCACTTTTCATTCCTCAATCTTTCCTTCAGAAAATAAATGCAGGAACACCATCATCAATACTATTTTGTGAAAGAAAAAGAAAAGTAGCCTTTGGTGGATATGTAAAATCATGTTTACATATATGGTCTATGGAAACTGTTTCATCACGTCACTGTTAAGAAACAAGATGCTGCTGAATTTCCTACAGAAAACAAGTGGAAATTTTCAAGTAGCAATGAAAAGAATTTCTAAAGTCAGAAAGAAGTGAGCAATTCAGGGGGGGTTAGTGATTTCATTTCAGAAATAACATTTTCAGCCATGTGTGGGAAGAGGATATAGAGAAGTGTAGATGCTTATATGCATCTACAGTTTCATATACATTGGTAACAGGCACTAAAACCTGAACAGAAATGCATGAAATGAGATGGCGGACGGAATCAGCCTTACTTATATGTACTCCCTAAAAAATCTCTGGCTGATGCCCTATGAACCAAATACCGGTTTTGATGCTACTGATATTCTTGCTATGACTGATATTCTTGCTATGACAGTTTTTTTAGCTCAAGGAGTGTGGCAGGATCTCAGATCTTTGAGGAAGATCACTTTCATGTGGAATGCTAAGAATAGCGCTTCATTTTCACTACACTCGACAAACATCAATTAGTCCTCAAAATGCTACCTTACAGGAGGAAAATATCCATATTCTCATCTCGCATTCAGACAGAGAAAGGCAGGTTAAATGCCTTGGCCAGGCCATGCAGCAAGTCAGTAGCAGAGCAGGGATGGGAACTAAAGGGTTGAAGAGTAGAACACGTGCTGCTCGCTGCTCTTATAACTGATGACTGGGGGGGTTGTCTGGGTACTGGATCATGGTTAGTTGTTGCTTTGAGGTCAAAGGCACAAAACATCTCAATTTTTAAGAAAACACTTTAAAAAAAAAAAAAGGTCACACACGCTAGTTCATAGAAGAACCATCAATTATGTGGCATTTCGCATTGATGTTTTTTAATAGACATCAGTAAAATGCTACTCAGTTTGTTACTAAAGGTTAAGCCTTTGCCTTGCTCTATCTCGTGCTAGAAGCAATGACACACCACACAGTGAAGCCAGCTGACAAAATAGCAGTGGTGAGACTTCTAGCAGACAGCACAAGAAGAAAGTTGTTGACAGTACCGTTGGGCTGTAACTCAGCTAACTTCAGGGGTCAGTAAAACATTCGGATATAAAAGCTGCATTAGAAGGATGTTGCCAATTTAACTGCAGCATAAATGTAAAAGTGTAAGAAACAAACTTTCTCAAAATCTATGCCCATATTAAAATTTCTAATGAAAGCAGATAAATAGTTTCTCCTGCAGATTCTGAAACACAAATACTGCAGTGCCATAAAACTGATCTCATTGATCTCAAATACCCATTCAGAGCATACAGTACGTTATGGCAGGTTTTTTCCTCTCTTTTAATAACCGAAATTGTCTTCAGAAAATAGATAAATGCATTTGTTTATGAACTGATAGCATGTTCTTCAATAATCATGATGACACATCCTGATATTTTGCACATTACCTTTCCAAATATACTCAGTCTCTTAGGATCAATGAAGGGCTGTTTCAACAATGACCTGCAAGAAAAAAAAGTGGGTATTTTTACCTTGGTAAAGTAAAATGGTGAATTTTACCTGTTGAATCTAGTATGTAAAGAAAATTGTCTGTATAGTAAGGAATTGTCATACATGCAGATCAAGCATAAGAATAAATTATGCTAATAAAAGAACTATTGTACTGGGAAATGGGATTTGCTTTCTAATTCCTTCTCTATGTGGCAAACAGCGTTGGACTCATCTCACCTAACTTTAGGTACCTGAATTGGAGCATCTTGTCTAAATTGCCTATTTACATCTGCTCATCAGTTAGAGGAGAGAAGAGAGACACCCTCAAAGAGCTATTCTTCCCATACTGGAAACTTCTCTTAGCCTGGGGAGAATCATCCTCCGTTAGTGCCAGGATTTTCCACCGATCAGAGCTTAAATGACTGATTTTGACCAGGTGCCTAGTTTTTTTGACAGCTAAAGGAAGCTAAGATGAATGCAACTTCTTGAATCTAGATGATTATCCAAATAATTAACTCTCGCATCGAGGCCATTAATCAGCAACAGTGAATTTTATACAGAAAAGACAGAATAACCTGAGGGCAAAATCCAATTGCTTTTGAGGGACAAAACCAGCTGCAGCACCTCCTCTCAGCCAAAGACAAACTCCCTTTTACCCACGCAGTGCATCCAAAAAGATGCCAGATGTAATTTAGACTAAAACATCTTAGTATTTGAGCAGAGAGCTCAGTTCTCACCCCACAGTGTATGGCCTGCTTCTGAAGGCCCTTTCACAAGGGTCACTTTGAATTGCTCTGCTCAACACAGCCCATTCCTGACCAACAAGAGCTCTAGGAGCCCTATTGCCCAGGTATGACATGTCAGAGACAGCTGCCAACTCATGCAATGGTTGAAGCATAGACCCTTTTCAAAAGAAGAAAAAAAAATATTATAAAGTATCTGGCTTAAAATCTGTCTTTTCTTGAGAATCCCTAGAAAAAGTCCATCTAGACCTTGTCATTAGCCATTTTGACATGTGCACCCTGAGTAAAGAGTGTTGTCAAACACATGTGTGATTACTCCATAGATGAAAATTACTTTTTTCTGCAGCTGGTGGATTTACATCAGTCTAAGAATGATAATGCAATGAGAAAGAACAGGCATTTTGCCCAAATTTTGCTCCCATTTACACCATTATAACTCCATTTTCTTTGTCTGATTACTCCAGTACTCTGGTGGAAATGAGAGCAGTGTCCTATAGTGTAGGCCCAAAATATTGCAACAGAAATGCAGTTAAACATTAACATGTGCACTACAGGGATTTTTCCTAAGGAATACAGACAGATACGAATTAGCTCAGATCCCGTATTTAGATTGCACATGTAAGCACAGCTTTATCAAGGGGAAGCACCAACACAGAAAGCAAACACCTCTTTGATGTTTTATTTGCTGTTTGAAATGAAAACATTATTGCTTCAAAATCTCCAGCTGCATTAAAAATAAACATTAATGGTATTCACTATGCAAAGAAAACATTCTGGGCAGTCTCAGTTAAAAATGCTCATTCATCAAGGTGGAAGCAGGGTAAAAGAGAAGAAAAGTTTGCACATACGTACTCTACGGCTGCTATTTGGTCCTTCACTTCCACTGATCCTAAGCATCGGTGGACCTCCTGTAGAATCTTAAGGCCTTGAAATCCACTCCCTCTGCCATCAAATCGAGCTACGATGACATTATCAGAGTTGACAAGCACTGAGTCCCAGTCAATGTGAAACTTATCTGTAACCAACTGGCTGCCTGGAGCTTCATCACTGCAAATACCAACACACCAGACACAAACGAAGACTATTGACAATGTGATGCACTTTGCCATTCTCCGATATTTTATTTAACCTATCTGGAGAGTTCAGTCGGTTATGCAATCCTGTTGAATTACTGTCACTTCCACTGATACCATCACATTAGCTAGTGCTGGTATCCCTGCAGTAGTAGTAAGCAAAATAATCCCTTTAACTTTATAACCACTATGTTGCAGCCTTTCCAATACCTGAAAATACTTCATAGAAAGAAAACAAATCTAAAACACACAGTGCTGCTTATAGGTTAATTAAGTGAAGCGAAAAAATAACATCATCACTAACGGCTGGCTCAGTTCTAAGACGACTCATGTAGAATTTGTTAAGTCACATTAAAGAGACAAAAAGGAAAATTCATTCAGCACCCTGATTACGATTTTGTAGGAGATATAATTCTATTAAGAAAGATGTCATCTTAGAAAACATTATTGTATCCTTGAATGGAGTTTTTGAAATAAGGTACAAAGAAGACTAAAGTAGACATTCGAGAAAATCATATTTTCTCCACCCAAATTCATAGCAAGAAATGGATGCAGGCAGGAGTGATAAATTTATTTTATGACTAAAAAGCAAAAAAAAGGTGGTTTACAGCAGAAAAGGTGGAATAGAACAGGAGACTGCAGTTTCTAGAGGAACAATAAGCATTTTCTATTGAAGCCAAATATACCATTTTCCCTCCAAAGAAAATAAAATGCCAGTTTTAAAATGGAAGCTTGTCATTATTTTTCCCCCAAGATAAACACAGAATAAGAGAGCAGGCTACCATGAAGTTGTACTAAATGCAAAATACTTCTGTGCAGGCTGCATCTGCCAGTGGAATGCAAATTAAAATGTAAAAGTGTCTGTACTGGCTGTATGGAAATTAGATTGGACAGTGTCTGTGGGAATATCCTGTCTAAGGTGAAAGAAAGATGAAGGCAGAAATTATTATTTTGCCAAAGAGACTTATATAAACCTGGAGGAAGGAAAGAGAGATAAAAATCTCCTACAATAACTACTGCCTTATGAGTGCAATAAGGTGCTGATTCAATATCTGGTTTTAGCTGTGGATAACATAGACCATGTTCAAGGTAACTGCCCTATTAATTAGCTAGTATATGATGAACATGTATGTTCTCAAATTCAGTCAGACCTACCTATGCAGTTGCTGTATCACACGTTGAAATCAGGGTTACCTGGTTATAGACTCAGTCACAACATGTTATGCTTGATTCACTGTTATCTTGCGCATCAAGTTTATACTTGGCTTTACAAAAAGAAAGGAAGGGCATTTTTTCGTTTGCTTAACCAATTCAGTTGTGATTACACTAACTGCTAACAGTGCAGAGCAATGAATTTGGAAATACTGATTATCAAGTGAGCTCTGCAGAAAACACACAATTCAGAAGTATATTATCATTATTATTTGCAATAAGAGCAGGAGCAGAACAATTCTTTCCATTTATGCCTATTGAACACAGCAAGGTTTTCAGGACGACTCTACATTGACATAGATGTTTCACAGAGTTTTTACCACTACTTCCAAGAGTTGTAGCCTGAAACCAGCTGTAATTTTTTTTTAAAGTTCTTCTAACTTTCCACAATAGTACATCAGAAATACCCTTGTCTGTCTAGGTACCTTTCCAACAGCTTAATGTACAAGTGAAAATATCATGAGTCAGCCTGGTTTCCTCCCTACCTAACAAAAAACCAAAACAAATACAGTGTTTGCATTTGTTTTATACATGTTATATATCTAGGTTATATGTATGTGTGTATATATACATATATGTTACATATGTAGGCACTTGGGAATAAGGGAAGAACCATTACATTTGTAAGCCTTTCTCTATTCCAGAAAGAGCCTAAAACCAAAAAGGGTTTTAAATGAAAGATGATACCTTCAGATAATTTACTTTATTAAGAAAGGAACAACAGAGAGAACCTCAGCAAGATTCTCAGTGGGTGAGAACTGAGAGTGATGTTTTCCCAAGCTCCTTCTCTGGAGGGCATAGCTAGGATACTTTGAGGCTCAGACTTTAAACACTACACATCTTCCACTCCTGCCTGATAGGTTGTTTGACGTATTGCTTTCGGAAGCAATTTTCCAGTGGCTAATTTATTTCAAGAATGTCCACGTAAGTAGTCTGTGACGGGCATTTAAAGACATTTCCATTGAGGTACATGTCAAAATTCCTATTAGCATCAAAAGGTCTCTTTACTCTTTAGCTGCTGCTATAAAATGATACTGATTAGCAGAGGTGTGCTTCTGTTCTCCACAGAGACACAGCATATATTCTATGCACCATTTAGGACCCACTTTTAACCTTTTAAATGGGGTTTCTGCAAGGTATTAATCCTTTACGCAAGTTTGAACATCACCCCGAGGGCTCTGTAACAACGCAAGTTTGTTACTGCAGCGCAATACTAGATGCACAGCCTGATTTGGGGAGTTTGTCCTGGGATTACAGCTGTCTCAAAGGTCAGGTTTTCTTTTATGCTCATCAATACTTACAGCTTAATTATAATTAACTACTACTCAGTGGTACTCTCTTCATAGAATTATTTCTTAACCCCACTAGTAAGCCTGGAAGAAAGTCCGTGCCTTTCATGCCCGGGTGTAATACAAAGACAGAAGTCTTCTCCCCACCTGACTATGGATGGCCAGAAGGGAGCCACGGACTAGCCAAAGCACTACAGCAAAATCAAAGCCAGCACCAAAGGGACCACGCGAAGCTACAGGCTCTTCACATCCCTCAAGGGTTCCTTAAGGAGCATCATCTCCGGAGTCAAAGAAGAGCACAATGATTCAAATGAAGACTGTGACTCATTCTCCCTCATGTGGTTTTTTTTTTCCTTTTAAGTGACAGCACTTGCACTGTCCCTTTTTTATTTTTGTTTCAGAGCTGCCCAGTGTATGTCTTCGACAGCAACTCCGATTATGATTCCACCGTGGCAGCGCAACTGCTGACGACTCAGGCATACTGCTGAAGTTCACCATTGAGGGACCATTTAAATAGACAGAAGCCATCAATAACACATGGATATCATTGACCTTACTGAGTAATTTCTATGCTTCTTCCAAGGCAGTCACATACATCTCAGACTGTCTGGAAAAAGGGGCAGCTCATTGTAAGTTCATATACTGCTGAAAAGAGAAGAATCTGTTCTTTCAGATTCTATATCCGAAAGCTTAAACTAAAGTCTCTGCTCATGACTTGAGTTACAACTTATGGGGAATAACAGAGTGTCACCAGAGAGGCTGTTGCTGCTGTACTCAGCAATACTCCTCTGCCACTCTGCTATCGTGACTGCAGCAAAATTTGTTCCAGGATTTGCACCTTTTAAAAACTAAGTGGCAAGATTTTAAACAGGAATTTTAGAAGTTATAGGACTAAGCAAGGAGGGAGGGGGAAACAATTTTAAAAGAGACAAGGCAAACGACTGCAATCATCGCTGCTTAATTTCCAGTACATCTCTTTATGTATCTGCAAAACAGTGGGGATTTGATGCAGTACATGGAAAAGGTATCTTGATACCGAAATGTTAGAAGATTACAACTCGGAGGATAAAATCTATGCACATACGCCACATATTTTTACACTTCATCATGTTTCCAAACATTGTTCCTTCACTTGCAACAGCTGCCAGTTAGAACAAGTGAAATCCTTTACAACAAATGAAAGGTACACAAGACAGCTACTAATAAGCAACGTGTTACCATACATCAGATCTATAGTATTTCCCAATACTTGCATTATGCCTCTCTGTTTCTTCTAGTCTCTTAATGAGTTATTCCTGAAGCTGTAAAAAAAATGTTCACTTCCAACCCTACTGTCTTACCTTGCTGTCAGTCCCGAGAGTGTATTAACTGCAGGCATAAACAGGTTTGATTGCCTGCACAAGGCCTAAAGCTTTCATCATTTCAATAACAGGTGAAGTGATTCCTCTTTATCACCAAAATATAGGAAAACAAGTAACCAACCAACCAACCAACCTCTCGGAGACAGTTCACTGAAACTTTGGAGAATACCTGTTGGTTTTTCCCCCTTAAAGATCAGAACAATCTCTCCACTGATTCAGTTTTACAATATCCACTTACATATTGGACAATTTTAAATGGTGTTAAATAATAAATGCTGACATTTAAGATACATTATCTACAGATTTTGAAGGAATGAGGTTAATTATGTTCAAGAAAAAATAAAGAATGATTATCACCTCTCATTTTATTATCCAGATTAAATGCCAGAGTCTTTACTTAATCATTTCCTGTGTGTTACCAAGGAGCGTATCTTCCAACTTTTTTAATGAATGAGGTGAACCACAATGAGAAAATCAAGGATCTGAAATTTAAACTTTGATCTTAATTATATAGAAAAGAGATGATAATCACTCTTTCAGGCAATTACTGTACACCTCTCTAATCTATAGCTACACTGTATGTATTATATCAGAAGGAAACTGAGTGTGAAATGTATTAGTGGTTTAGGAGAAGAAATGGAAGAAAGGACAGTGTTATAATCTATTTAGCATTGTATGGCCTATGCAACACAATTCTGGAAAGAAAAATAGTGCTAGCTGACACAACTGGGTTCTACATGAGACAGCCCAGCCACACAGATGGACATAAAATTTAACCCAGTAATACAATGATTTAAGCTTTGCAACTGCTAATGGCCGAATCTTCACAAAATCCTTATGATGAAGGTTACAGGATATTCAGGGCCTGGTCCTTATGTTGAGCTTGTGACTGACACGGGGCTGTGCTGAGTTCCCAGCCAGGTTTCACACTACGACCAGAATCCACTGGAATAGGTGCCCTTCCAGGTTTCAGTCTTAACACTCAGGCACCTGGGTGCCCTGTGCTGGGAGTTCAAATTAATCTGTAGGCATCCTTGCATGAATACAGGAGCCTTATTACAGTCACGCACCTTCGATCGGGCTACTAGCTTTCAGTGATTTAAAAAAAAAAACCAACAACCAAACTTTCTCCTCTTAATCCATTTCCCACTTCTGTTATTGCAATTGTAACCCTATTGATCCAGAGAGCACATTAATGCCACACAAAAGCTGCTGCTGAAAATTTACAGTGAAATTATGAACCTCAGACACGAAAAACCCACTTTATTCTGAGCCAGTGAAACTAGTCACTAGTGCAGTCTGGTCTACAGACAGAGCCAAGACGACACAGGCAAACAAAATCCTGGCAAAACGTATGACATTGGGAGGATCAATCTTCACCAGGGGTTTGGAGTGACTCTGAAGCAACCACTGCAGCCAAACAGACAGTCAGAGCCTGTTAGATCTTATACACCGTATTTACCTTCCAGGTTAGGGGACAAAGCCTGTATGCACTTAGAAGCTAATATGCACTTAACTAGGCATTTAATTTGTACTGCAGAGACTGCTTATTAGGTGAATTTCAGGTTTAATCTCACATTCTTTATTCCTCACCTACCTACCTTCCTTCCTTCCCTCCCTCTCTTTTTCTTAAGTCCTTGGCAAATTGTGCTGTTAACTGAGATGTAAACCAAAAGCCACTTCCTATCTGTGAATACTTTACTTTTCCAGATAGGTATCTTCTCTTTACATACATCTCAGTGTATGTTGCCTGGATCAAGATGTTACATAGAATTTCCTTTCCAAAAAAAATGGGTATACAACTAAACCAATATTCTGACCAAGGACATGGGTAAGCATTCTTTTCCAAACTTTCAGTAGCTGGAATATAAAGATAATTGTATCATGGCTGAGAACGTAAACAAGAAAGCAGCTGCAGCTGAATAACATGAAAGGCGGTGTGTATTATTAGCCACTAATACAATTCCTGTCTAACACTTCCAGCAGTAGGAACAGAGTGTTTCTCAATCAGTCCCAACAGTACCACCCTGGGACTCAGGAAAGTCAAATACCTGGGAAACAATACTATATATACCACTAATCAGTGTTTCCTGCAAGAGCTACATGTTCGTCTTGGACCTGAATACTTTGTTTTGAAAGTAGTACTTCTGATAACGTAATAAACTTTAAGATGTCAATTTTGAGTTGTGTAGGTCAACAAATTACCCTCTCCACGCACACAGATTTCCAATCGTTCTCTCTCAAGAGCGAGGCAGAATTTATTAGACTCAAATAATCATCCCACAAGGGAACCTCCCATAACTTCAGTGACAGTTTTCAGTTTTATATCTCATTTGGGGACATCTTTAATGCAAAAAAAGGATTGCTGGCAACCTTGGTTTAAAGTCTGTAAAAAGCTGCTAAAGAAATATAACTTCTTTTTTTTCTCTTCTAAGGAAGAGGACATGCAACTTTACATAAGCCAGGATAGATTTTAAATTTTCAGTTTCATACTTTCATTACTGTATAAGGTTTTCAAAAAAATAACTCCTGCTAAAGAATTTAACATTGAGAATTCAGTATTGCAAAGGTGAGGACTGGACTAAAAAGAAGCAAAGTCTCCATATTATAAATGTAGATACAAAATCTGTATTCGTAAGCAGATGAATTTCCTTTTTATCCCACGTGTACATCATAAAAAAATAAAACAATTATAAAATATAACCATACATTATAACTTGGCCACATTACTCGCTCATGGGGTACTCATAACCTTGGTAAGTTTAAATTCAGACCCTGCCTCAATACTGTTCTCAGTTATTTCAACTCTTGATATCCAAAAACCTTTCCTAGCAGTACTTCTTTAGCTTTTTTTCCCTTTTTCTGTCATTTTTGGCCTTGGCTTTCTCCATGTTTTTGATCCTCCCCTCCTGTTTTCTCTAGATTCTACATGAGCATATAACCTCATAGTCTACCATAACTGTATATAGCAGATGATGTATTTACTAGGATACTTAAAAAGGAAAGCGTTACACCGGTAACACCTTAGTGTCTCCCTGCACTGAGAAAACAGAATAAGCCCAAATGTTTGCAGCTCCCTGGAATGCTGCTGGTGTCAATTCACAGAGTCGGTTTGCCTTTGGCACACTTAAAAGAGCTACTTAAAATACAATCAAGATCATGCTAGCAAATATTGCAAAGATAAAGGAATTCACATGTCCTGTTTCTCCACAAGAAAAGACAAACCTGTTCCTGAGCCACTCAAAAAGCAGAAAGCCTGCACAGCTGTAGATAAATACAACTGAAAAACCTCAGTTTTAAGCACAAACTGGAGTTAGAAATAAGCAGTTGTGTGGCTCTCTGTCCTCTTACCTAAGCTCTGATCTCAGTAGAGGAATTTGGGGTCACTCAGGAGCTCAAGCTTGTAAATTTGACCTCACATGCAACAATGCCTGCGGTCACGAAGGAGAGGTCTGCTCCAGGTGATACAGCTCCATTAATGTGGCATTTTTATGAATTTCACAGTGCACTCCTACATCTGTGTTAGCGAAATTCACATCAATTCCATCCAAATGGGACTGGAGGAAGATCTGTAAGTACAGGAAAGCTCTCTACACCCATGGCAGACCCGTGCTGAGCTCAGGTGGAGAGCAATGGATGATGCCCTGAGCTGGCTGTCACGGGTGTGCCTAGGTAGGATGTGGGTATGCTGATGACTGCTCTCTTCCTCTGCTATACTTTCTGTAGATAATTTAAAAGCTCGCTGTCTCTGAAAGAAATACACACACTATTTCTTTCAAAAAGAACAGCGCAGGTTGCTAGAGGTTTTCTACAAGCATCAACAGACTTTGGATGATGCCTATAATGCTTTCATCAATTGATGCTGAAAAATAATTTTCTCTTCTTTCCAGTACTCCAAAAAGCAGTTTTGCTTTATGCATCCTAGCTGAGCCCCTCTTAGAAGCTCTGAGCATTTCTATCAGGGATAAAACAGGAAAAAAAAAGGGAGCACACGCTCTGAATGAGATCCTCTGTGGGCAGGGATCAGTATGGGGCGAGGAAAGACCGCAGAACTCCTCACAGCTACACCATCAGAAGGGCCAGTGCCTCATGTACACAGAAGTACTACAAAGCAGAGCTAGGTTTCCCAAGCTCAAAAAACACCAGGAATCTCTACCGCATAGCACCTATAACAAAATTTTCCCCAAAACAAGCCTTTTGATTTATCAACTCAAATCCATAAGCTAATTTTCCTACACAAGGTAAAAAACCATTTTCCTAATACAGAGTTAAATGTTTTCTGTGAAGTACTTTATTTGGAGTGCTTCTACACAGATACTTACATTATTAATAGAAGGGCATACTGGTTTCGATCCGTGAAATCTTTTGGTAGTGACAACTGTAAAGGGAGTTCTTTTAAGAAAAGAGCAAAACATTAAAGGCTGGTAGTTACACAGATGAAAAACAGTAACATTGTAAGAAAGCTTTTGATTTGTTAAAATAACGTTTTGCCAAATTTACCGTAATCCTCAATGTGAAGCATTTTAATTTCAGTCTTGGAATTCTTTTTCTTAAAAACAGATTCTTTCAACACAGCATTATTTTCCAAAATATAAAACTCTGTAGAAAACAGGAAGAAAAGGCAAGTTGAAAGGTACAGAGAATCATCAACATCAGAGAGAAATCAACATTCAAAAAAAAATTAAAGAAAAAGAGAAAAATGTGCAACGATAAATCTTGTACATGAATTCCTTCTGCAAATACTTTTTTTTATAATGGAACTGCTTTGCAATTCAGGAACGGAGCAATCAGCTTAATTCAAAACATACACATCTATTCCATTTTCTGCCTTCACTAAGCTTTATTTTCTCTAAGCACTAACAACAAAACTGCTGATGAGCAACATGAATACTAGTATCCGTGACAAATACTAACAGCAGCTGTTACAGGGAAAGGCTAGTCTGCTGGGTGATACCCCAAGCCTCAAGCAGGCATCCTCCTCAAGCTCCATGTTCCAAGTCAGTATTTAGCCAGCACAGCTCTACTTGGTCATTGCATCTCCTTCTCTGTCTTCTACACTTCAACCAAGAGCAGGACTTCGGTTTGGTTTAGAGCTGCAGATAGATTTGAAGCAATCCCTTTGCACGTGAAAGAATGATTAATTAGTTGGTGGTTTTTTAGTTGGCCCTACTTCATGTAGGGCCAAAAAAGGTAATCTAAAAAGAATGTTTGTTCTAGGTGGTCAACCAAAATGGTATAATTACAGTCTGAGGATGGAATAATTGAAGTAATCCTTAATCATTCGTTTATGAATTGAAGAGGATAATCTAATCTTGCACCGAAATATTACAGTAAATTATCTCTTTTATTATTTGGTTTCTTGTTTTTACAACAAACAATGTCCCTCTATCCTTGCTTTGTTTTGCTCTAAGATACTGTACGTAAATCTCTTTTATAATAATTCACTACCAACAGTATTTTAAATGCAAGTAATAAAGAGCAAAAGTCTACCTTCAGAGAACTGCGTAGCTCTACAGAAGTAAATGAGTTTACTTTGAGCAGTAATAGCTACCCCTTATGGAGCTGGATAACGCTCCCTACCCTTGGTGTGCTACGGCACTCAGCTTTGCAAAGACTATCAACAGCAACATTAAAAAGAAACCAAAAAACACCAAACAGGAAACCAAAGTGCAGGTATTAATTAACACTCGATAGCGTGACACTATTGCTCAGTTTGCTACTTCAACATGCAACTTTAGGTCCACTGTCATGGCTGAACAGTGGCTGGCCCACGACAATTGCTCTGCAGTCAAGTACAGTTTTGGGTAAAGTACAAGTACAGATTCTGGGTAAAATTCTGTGGATAACCTGCTGAATGAGATCAGAATATGTAAGGATTGGTTTAGTGATTCTAAATGTAAAGATATCCCCTTTCCTCTAATCCACACCTCCATGCTACGTGGAGCCGCAGTGGAGTTGGAGGCAGCAAAGTTGTTACCTCTACTGCACCAGAGAAATACACAAGTGAGGAAAATTCTGCTGCTGAAGGACAGCCTCCATTGCAAAGCACCTCAGGCAGCCAGGAAACAGCAGCAGATTTGGTGTCAATATACATAAAGCAATGAATAAAACTTGAAAATTAGAGGTATTGAATACCCTCCTAAAAAGCCCTTTTGCTTGGATTTGCCATCATTGAAAATGCCAGTGGAGTTGCTCTGATTGGAGAAATGCAAGAGAAGGACTAAGTTCATCATATGTAGGTCAGATATGATGATCAGTTGTCCAAATGTAATTGGACTGTAACTTTAAAAACATCTCTAAAAATAAAGGTTTATTGTAATGTCAGCATAATTTACACAAAGTGAAATGGATGAAGCCCAAACTGCCATCTCATTAACTCTAGTGTAAATAGAAGATAAATGATAAGCACTTAGCATAAAACATACCCCAAAAGACAGGGAAAGTTTTAGTCATTTGGTTAACTTCTTTCCTTATCATTTGCAGATGTGGATGTTGCTAAAACGTAATTATTAGAACTTCATATGAATGAGCCATGTATTTGTTTTCATTTACTTGCAACTCCTCCCTCATTCTAACCAAAACAATCAAGGACAACAATAAAATATCCCTATTCCATAAGGAATACTCACGTGCAGTATTACTTGTACTGTGCACGCTAACAACTGGAACGCCTGGCCCTGTTTTGAGGAGAGAAGAAAAACAGAGGAAGTGTAGGGTAGTTAGTACTCCATATTTCAGTCAATAACAAGGAATGAGAACACCAGTGACCATGTAAGGCCGGATCCTGGAAGCCCTACAGACATGCTTTCCTTCGAACACAGCAGTAACTCCACTAGTGTCTCTTTGGAAGGACACAGGTTAGACTACGGTACCAACAAAGTGGGAGACGGAGACTTCCTTCTGCCTGCTCAGCAAGTACTCTAGACCTCTGCACCTAGGAGGAGAATTTTATTTTTTTATCATCTCCGTGTTTTAGCTGTAAGTGAAGAATAAAAAAATTATGGAAGCGCTTAATGGTACTGTCTAAAATACAGAAGTTTGACATTCAGAAATGGTAGCTTCCTGGGAAGTGAATTAATGATAATAATCGCTTATATTTTCTATGGAAAAGCTACAGAGGTGTTGAAAAATTATTACATATTTCACTTAATTATCTGTTTAAGAAGTTCCTTTGGTATGCCAGCTCTGCAAGACCAACAGCATCACGGTTAAATCTAGGTGTAATGTAATCTAATCTTATTTCATGGTAATGACAGATACTATGTTTTTACAGTACCACTAAGAGAGAACTGTATCACTTTTGGAGAAAAAAAGATTCTCTTTGAGAGCCGCACAGAGAAAGAGCTTAATTTATGTGTTTTGAGTCATCCTGAGGAGGTTGTCTCTCTCAATTAATTATGGCATGAGCCTAGGGAAACTTAAATATCTGAAATAAATAGCATGATGCCATTCACAGCCTCTGACAGACTCCACTAAAGATTTTTATCAATTTCATTTGCTTCCTCAAGGGACACTATTGACAATAATCTTACAGGTAGATTGCTGACAAATCAAAGCTTTCTGCCTTAGCTCTTCAAAAGATAATTTCTTCAGCTGTCTCTTTTTCTTCGTCATTTCTTTTTTTCTTTAATCATTTTCCCACTCTTTTTACTTCTCCTGAATTTGTCATTTTGCTTTCAATTCTGATTTAAGAAAGACCATTTTGGGAGGGGAAAGCGTTGTCATTTTCCAGGCCAGCAATATTTGTGCTACTAAAAGGCGGAAGGATGATGATGGATTTTGAAGAAGGGAGGTTACAGTAGATTAAAAAGCTGATCAGAACAAAGAAATACAGACGTGTTACAGGAACTGTGCTACTGCTCATTAGAATTAAGCACAGCACTTGGATTTCCCATTGACCTCCTGTAACTAACACTAGATCCATAACTTGTTTCCTGCTGTATAAAATGAGAAAAACAATTACTCCCTTTGTGAAGTATCTTGACTGGAGAGATTAATATCTGTTAGTGTTTATGAAGTGCTAAAGGAAAAATTCACAAGCAGTGTGGAAAGTAAGTGTAAAGTACACGCTTGCCAAAAGAGAGGCTGTAGAGCCAGTCCTCCGTCTACCAGGCTAGAAATAACTCCTCACTCAGGAGAGTTTCTGGAGACGGATACAGCTTGTATACCGAGACAGAGCTCCTGGCTGAGGGTAACGAAGAAGGAAAAACTATCCTAATGAAGGTGCTCACAGGTAAACAGGAGGTGGAAGAAATGAAACCTGTATAGATCAAACCAGCCCAGAGTCCCCCAAAGGTTTTTTCCTGGGCAAATTGCTTTTGTAACAATTCAGTCAGGCTTTTTTGTGTTGGAAAACAAGTGTGTATGCACATAGGTGTGGTGTCATCTGTCATCTTACCTCCTACTCTTAGAAGCAACTCCCCGCAGAAGAGTTTTAATACTTGCTCTACGGTGATGTCATTATCAGCTTTGATACTGTCAAATATCTGCCCCACCACAGGGATTTTGCAGAGCTGTGGCAGTACATGGGGGCCACACTGCTGCCGTAATTGCCAAGCTCTAACGAAACACAAGAGAAGACCTCTGCATAACCCCAAGTTGGCAACTATACATTAATGTTGGAGGCAGGAAAACATGATGGTGTTTTATCATCCCTGCCCAACACCTGCAGGTTAGGGCAGTCTACTGGTTGCAACTCAGTGGAGTGTAGGATTAATCCTGGGAGGATGATCTGCAGTCCTACCAGCGCAAACAGAGAACTGCCATCCCCAAAGACACTGAAAAGTCATGAGCCTGCGAGCAATTTCACGTGCAACCTCCTGCTGGCATCCACATTTTTATATCAAAGGAACACGTTAAAAATTACAGGCTGAATATACTTTGCTAAAATAATAACGAGAAGCTATGTTTTCGGGCCCTAGCACATTGCTGAGTTAGGGCAAAAAACTCTTCCCAATTTACCAATTTATGTGAAACCTTCCCCACAGGGACTATGTCAAGCACAAGGGAAAACTCTGCTTAAACCAATGGGAGCTCATTACTAGCACAGTCTTTACTCAGATAAGGGCCTCCACAACTCCGTAACTTCTGCTGCAGCTTTAACCATACAGTTTTGGTGGGTTTTTTTCCAATCAGCTACATATTATAGTTGCATTTCCACAAAAAAAACCCCAAAATAAACCAACCACAACCTTATTTTAGCCAATATATATTCATAGTTTGTTTGTTTGAAATGACTGAATTGTCAAGCAGGCAGATATTTTATTTTTGTGCAAAAAACAAATGTAGGCTTGCGAAAGAAATAGAAAAAATGCATGCAAATAGAATGGGCTTTTCACATGTGTTTCAGATGAATTGTGTTCTACTGTTTTCAATATGATGGTAGTTGAGCAAAAATTCTGGGAAAATGTCTATAAAATACTGCAAGTTTCAAGGTAAACAGGTCTAGCTATACACTTAATTATTGATTGTCTCATGCTTTTCTGACCTGTTCTTATAATCTTATTTATTTATCAGTTTTTATTTCCTGGGTATAGGTTATAAATTTCTCAGTGTGGGGTGGCTCTAAGTTTTATGTTTATATATACCAGCTCTGAACCCAACTGTTGCCGTTTGGTGCTATCAGAATGCAACTAACAATAAAAAAAGTTACTTACTGCAATTCTATTGATAAAAAGAACCTGTCCATGCGGATTAAACCATAGCTGGTTTTTGGTAGATACTCACATACAGACACATATACACATATATGGGTGGGTGTGTACAGATACACTGTACGCATACATTTATGCATACACAGAGACACAGTGTTGCAGAAAGCAGACCCTCATTTTTTAACTATAATTGCAGAAGATCAATCCCAATACATATTATAATGAAGCTGTTACGAACCACTATACACCATCACTATAAACTCCACATTTTTTAGTGACGGATTTTTATTCTGGGTAAATTTAAAAGTCAAAGTCCTTTACTAGGACTGAAGGGCTGGGATTGGAGCAGCTTTCTGATATCGCTTGTTATTTAGCTTTTACACAGAACATCTTTACTTACAGTCCTGCAGTAAGCTCTGAACAGAACTTTGAGTAATCCACTACTGAGATAAATGTTAGACTCCAGCCTAATGCACTTCTCAAGGGAATACATTAATTCAGAGGCAAATACAGCACTATTACACACTGTGCATTTGACTTACCTTTACAGTGCAGTAAAAAATGCCTATTCATGGGGCTAAACTTTGCACTGAAGTACGTGCACTCATCTTTCAAGAAGTTGCAGGAGAGACACTGACGGTTCAATGATCCTACTGTTGATACACTGGGGAAAAAAATTGGTCAGAAACATTTGCCATTGGTATAAAATACAATAAGCCAATAATTAGCTCATCAGAGTGATAACATTTGTTTCAGTCCCTAAACTTGAGAAAATATCACTGTCTTATCTTGTGCCTGATGCAAACTGTTTTCAGACGACTCAGGGGACTACTGTTCTGTAAACTGGGCAATGTGGACAGGATCCAAAACCTGCCCAAAGCAGGACTGGAGTTCCAATAACCCGCAGTGCTGCAGGGCAACAATGTTAGCAGGAAACACCGAAAAGCCTCGTTAACTTCGGATTTAAGTACTTAGGTTTGTATATGGAGGAGGTGTGTTGCCCACACAGTTTAAATTGCAAGGTTAGACTTTATAAATATTATTTTAATTTAGAAGATTTTAACTTCTAAAAATACAGTCTTATTACATGCTCGTATTTAGGTTTAGCTTTTTAGATGCTTATACAGGACTAGTGAAGACGTAAGTGGAAAAAATATTTTGTATTACAACCTTTTCCTTTTTTCAAAAAATTTAAAATATCATCGGCATTTTTAGTTTTGAAAAATTGTGATCCTTTCCTTGTTACAGCTCCAATGTACTAATTTTTACATACTAGAAATGATTACCCAAGCCCCAAATCAGCAGCTAATCTCACAGAACGTCATCATAGCACTTATGGGTTGGGATGAAGAAGCTGTTAACACACGCCATGAACTTCTTACCTATGTAGCTGTCTTCCTCTTGGGGATTCTTCAGTGCTTAAGAAATAACTGTGCCCAAAAGACAAACATAGTTAAACTCAGTTTGTTAAACTGTCTGATTTGTGTGATGTTTAGGGAAGTGAGAGACACCGTAAATAACATTTTTTAAAATTAGAATTACCCAAATATATATGAAGATTAAATACTTATATATAAAACTAAGCTCCACGATTAAATTTAGACCCAGCATACAGAGTAGTTATTTCAGTTATTATATGATTTCATATTAAACCAGTGATGAACCCAGCAGTTCATGGTTTCTGTTTAATTTCTGTAATGCCCATGAGCTCCAGTAGCAACCAGGACCCCTTTCTGCATATTACGAATACAGAAGAGAAACTTTCTCCTTCATTCCAAGAGTTTGCAATATAAATCCAAGGAGCAGAAAAAGGTCACAATGAAATTATATCATAAATTACAATAGGGCTTATATTGAGCTGTAGAATGACTTTTTCTTTTACCTAGAGACAGAAGCTAACACCCTGGGCAATGGTTTACAGACAGTGCTGCCTGGGTGGAAAAAGGCTTAGTAGAGCTGCTGAAAGAATATCAAGACAAGCCCTTAGTGCGTCCCAGATGAGATTCCCATAAAATTTCTGCTTGAAAGGCTGAAGGAGGGGAAGTATGTCCTCTCAAGTGGCTGAGACACCCCACATGCAGCCTGCCAGCTCTCTGCAGGCTGAGTGCATCCAGACCTCATTTTTTCATCTGAACCTTGAAGAAGTATCAAGAAATTCTTGACAGATAAATTTCCAAAACCCATGGAAGGGCTGGTCAGAAAGGGTGTTTCTCCAGTCCCAGTGGAGATGACAGGCATTGTTGCAGCCTCAAAAAGGTCCTTGCTGAAATATCATTTTTTTTTGAAGAAAATCAGAATTTAGACACATCTGGGTTTTTTTGCCATGTGCAGACACACCTGAAGACTAATCAAGACCCATTGAAGTTATGTGGAGCCTTCTGATGTTTTGTGTCAGTTCTCTACTGCTCAAAAAAAATCCCCAAGTATGTGCTGCATTTCTTTCCCACTATAGTGCTAAGATGGGCTTTGGAAAAATTTCTCTCTGAGTGATGTTGGTGAAAATTGAGGGTTTGGATAACCACTCTATATAATTTGAATTTATGAGGTTGAATTAGATCCCCAAACAAAGTCCAGAGATCTCATGCAGTAACCAAGCAAGCATGAAAACTGAAGAGTTAGGGATTTCATCAATTAAAAATTTACTTTGATTTTTTTTTTTCAGGGATCCAGGAAAGGGACATGAAAATTTTATTACTGCTGCATTGTGTGTTGATTTCTTTATTTAAAAAATACAGTAAGCCAACTGATATCGCGGTATGTTCCTTTTCCCTCTGCATAAAAACACACGCAGTAATACAATGGCAGATAAATTGTCTGACAAACGCATTTAATGTACTTGGGAGTGTAAAATTTATGGTACTGCTCAAAAGTGAAAGAAATATTGTTATTTAATTTTAGCTACGCTATTTCCAGTTAAATGGGTTCTGCTTTAATGACTCAGATATTTTCACCAATAGACAAAGAGAATAGTGCTTACATGTTTTGAGTAGTTTCATCATATGCCAGGATTTTGATAACTTCCCAGTTTCCTGATGTCAGGTGTCTCACACTGATTTGTTCGCTTTTAGCCTGGAGAGAGATGGAAAATATTAACTTTAACTTTACTTGTTACATTTTTCTTTGCCTGGCAGGACTGTTTGCATGTCATTACTGATTACATCTCTTTCAATTTTAATGTGTAACATAATGTCTTTAAGTCACAAACCTCACATTTTGTCAGGCCTGAACTTCCAAGAATACCTCCTGTATAAAAACTTTTCAAAGTCATTAAAATGATCCCAATTTCCATCACAATTTTTCTTTACGTTGCCCACGTGCCAAGAGATAATACAAGTCATATACGTCAAGTTTTGTTTTTCTTAGTGTTTCTTTTCCTTTCCAGGGGCATAGCAGGGGAATCTAACTCAGACCCCTGTAACCAAAACTCTGCACCAGAGTGTGCTCACCAAGCTTTCATACTTATCACATAGTATCATAGAATCTTCTAGATTGGAAGAGACCGTGAAGATCATCGAGTGCAACCATTAACGTAACACTAAACCACGTACTGAGCCAAGATAACCACAAAGACCCTGTGCCAAAACAGGACACCACCGCCACCACCCTCATCCAAGGAGGCAGGGCAAGCTCTATGAGAAATGCACTGCACAAACTCAGACACAGAAGTTCACAGGATCAAAACCTAGTTCAAGTCCCTGCTCCACCATGCACTCAGGAGAAGCCTCTCATTATCCAGGGTCTTTAAGGAGAGTAGCCTCCAAATTTTGGCAACTGAGCCAAATGCTTACAAGTTGTTAGCATCCCTTGCTCCCTAGCATAAATTGTTTCTATCCCAGTGTGACCCTAGGAAAATAATTGCTACAAGGGGAAATTCAAAACCTCTCTCAAAGGAAGTGATGGCAGTCAAGGCACCAGGGACTGGATGAGGAAACATGAGGATGCAATGTACATCTACCTTGAGGTAAAACCAAACCCTGGGGCTGGAAGCTGCAGCAGACTCCTCATCAGACACAGGTTAAAAACAATGAAACCTGAAGACTGAGAGGCTCATTTGAGAGCGCTTCCTAGTGCAAAAGATAAAATTCTTGCTGTGGCTTCTGTAGATTCAAACTTCAGCCATGAACATACTTGAAGAATGTTTTTTCTGTACTAGGGCTATGATGCTTGGCCTCAATATAAAAATTCCTTGTTTTCAAATTCAAGACAAATACTGTAAAGAAAAGAAGTGATACTTCAGCTTATATTTCAGCTTTAGTGGGTGAAACTGAGGAGCTGGAGTTACAAAGGAGGTCCGAGGGAGGATTTAACGGTGCTTTGTGGCCTTACACCCTGTGAAGCCAGAGCACCAGTCCATACCTAATCACAGTGGCCTCAGTGGTTCTTTTACCTACAAAAATTCATAAATGCAAAGAGATTTTTTTGAATCCATGTATTCCTGAACTGTACTTTGTAAACTCTGAGCTCTACATCATCATCAGCAATAACTAGAAAGCAAAAAATGCTCGAGGACACCTATGAGACATGTCTGGAAATGACAAGGCAGAAATAAGTCCCGTAGAACTGATCTGATTTCTAACAGATCCGCAAAAGAAAAAAAAAAAAAAGAAAAAAAGAATGATGTAGTAACTCTATGACAAGTCTTGCAAGTACAAACTGAAATCAGGACGTTGTGCTAGGTGCTGTGCATATGTTTATGACAACAGTTCCCTTGTTCAGGAAGGTTCACAAATTCAGTCCTGTCTCCACAAATGATTAAAATACAAATTAGTGATTTATTATAAGTGACTACTTCTCCTCTGGAGAGAGACAAGCTGTAGCCATTGAAAGAGATATTTAAATATTGAGATCACAGAATCTAACAAGAAACAGCAATAAAAAGCCCAGCCAAGCGTTAATAAACATGGTTATTTTTCAAGGTTACAGCCATAATACATAATTTATGAAGCTTGCAGGAAGTTCTTGCCTTGATCCATTAAAGTAACTTTATAATTCTTATTTTGTGGTTGGTAAAAAGAGGCTTTCTAGAGTTGCAAAACCCCAAGTAAGAAATTTCTAGATACATAACACAACTCAATCCCATTTTGAGATCAGTTTCTTTTAAATATTTCATAAGTTACTAAAAGCATTTGAAAATAACAAAGCACACATCCAGCCCTCTACATTCAGACAGTAAATAATATATGATAGATAGTAACCTTTTCCACAGCAACCTCCCCTTGCAAAAAGATTTAACTAGATGCTTCTGCTAACCTGCTTTGATTGTATCATTGACACATACTTTTCTAAAGTACAGTCAAGAAATGCAGCCCAAGAAAGACCATTTGTCAGCACTTGTTGCAAGAGTGACAAATACGCCTCAGTGATTAAAAGTGAGCCACTGAAATTTACTTCTTTGTCACTGTATGTTCACATTGGTTCTGTGTTTTAACTTTCCTGCTCTTGAAGGGTGATTTCTGTTAATCAGCTCCTATCTGTACTGAGTAGTATAGAGAAGTAACCAGAATCTGAATGCCAAATTCCAATGTCATCTGAGCTCCATCACGAATACACTGTGATCATCTGGGTACCGGCGACCAGCTGACTGCTTTAAATTCTGCAGGGCACCTGTTAGGCCACTGTGGTTCTCACAAGGTGTGACAAACATCTGATGTGACAAAAGACTTTATGTGCAACGGTTAGTATAATTTTTATGCCTCCATGTTTGCTTTAGAAATAATGGACAATCAGATTAATGCAGTGTGTAAAACACAGCATATAAACACATTTCCTGTCCTTTATTGCTCTATATCAGCCCCATTACCGCACAGAATGTTGCTTATTGATGAATAATGGTTGGTACATGGGATATCACATGTCCTCTTCTTCTCAGGAGCAGCTATATACTTAAAGCTGAATTTGTCATTGGTGATACCATTCAGACTTGTTTATTTTCATGGTGATGGTGGTCAAAATAGAAGTATTCTTGATTTTTGGAGCTGTACAGTACCCAGGGCTCTAATTCTACCTAAAAGGGACAGAATACTAAATTCTTAATCATAAACTTGACTTTAAATGTTATTCTGGAGGGATTAAAACACGTATACCAGGCATATCTTTAATTATCATATTGAATAGAAGTGGGCTTAATCTTTTGCTTAAATATTTTCCTGAACTAGGATCAAGTTTCACAGGCTCTTTAGTAGTGAAAAATGTCAGAGCCTACAGGTTTAAGGCAAATTTGATTGTATATGTAACATCCTTGGGAATGCTCCAGTTAATTTTTAGATCTACATCAATGTTATTTCACATATTTTAAAGATACTTATTCACATTGGGAAAGAAACCAAAATAAGGCTTGATTGACTAAATGGTTTAGTTCTGGTGTGAATTCTAATGTGGTTACTATATTAATGCACCTTTACTAGATCATCACCTGAGTTACTGTTTTCTTTAGAAAACAGAATTTTACATGTCTTTGATCCCGTTTTTCTTGTCTGATTCTTTCTTGATATATTTACCCTAGTGAATGAGTATCATGTTCTTGCCTCTTTGGGTTTAAATTTTCATTAAAGTTCCTTTGTTCTTTTTCTGTCTGCAGTCACTGTGAACATATTTCAGACTTAATAATGTTCGTACCAGAACACTGTCATAAAGGGAGATAATAGACTTGCCTGGTGCCAAGTCTGCTATTTTCATGTTTTGGGTGCCTTGATAATCCCTCCTATATCATATGGCTCTGCTAAAGTATCTGGATTAATGCTCTGCTGATTTAAATAGATGCCTTGGAGTGCTCCATTCCAGGGCATAATTTCCTTTATTAGTTCATCACATCTTCATATTGGTGACCTTCAAAGTCATAGTGCAAATTTATCTTCTTTCAGATTCTTCTTCGGACAAGGCAATGACCCTGGGAAATGGAAGCCACTGGAAAATAAGAGAGTCCTAATTTTCCACAAAATTTTAAGTTTTGATTATTGCCTCCCTTTACTGTTGTTTGTAAGACCAGAATTATGAATGTTCTGAATCAACATTTTAAATTATACTTATGTTTATATAGTGTAGATGAAGAGGGGAAAATGTGTATTTCTGCAGGTCTCTTGAATTTCTGTGCCTATTAAACATTTTTATTTACCGTAGGGTTTAACAAGAAAACATCTCTGCTTGTCTATAGAGGTACAAAGGAAACATGAAATCTTCCAGAGAGAGTACTCTGAGAGTACTTTCCATCTACAGACCTTAGGTGCCACCACAGCAAAGGTCTAAGAAAAGAGAGCACCCCGCTTACTCTGCAAGAAGTTATAAAAATGTCCCTCTGCACCAAGTGACAACCTGGACAAGACAAATGACCACGACACAAGTGTTCAGATTCTACTGAAGTGTAAGCCTTTGCTTGTGTCTGGTGTCCTCAGTGAAAGTCCTAGAAGACCACTAGGATATTAAAAATAGCCTGAACCAAAAGCTTACCTGAACAATAAACATGGCTATGTGGTGAAATTCGCCCCGGCCTCCCTGCTTCACTGGGACAGTCATGAAGAACTTACTGCCATCCTTGGAGAAAACTGGTTCTTCATTCTACAAATGTAAGATTGTGTTAACTTGTGACACTTTCCACTAAACTTAAAACAGCAGCTTTGGTTTTTTTGTCTCCTTGGTTTCGGTAGTTGCTATGCCCATAAGACAACTGGGGAAAAATCCTTAGATTTTAAACATATTCTGCTAAGATTAACAAAAATATGGTGGCTAAAGGTAACCGTAGTTCATACCAGTAGGTACCATTGTGCAATCCTGTCCTAAAGCATGGGTTACAACCCTTGCAGAACTCTCCCTCCCAGTGAAAGGTCTGGTAGTCTGATCCCTAATGCAGTGGGACTTTCCAGGATACATTCCTTTACAGAAATCCAATTAATGACAGAGATAAGTCCTACTAGTGATAAGACGAACAAATGTTTCCATGGTCTGGACTCAGTAAAACATTACTAAGTATACGCTTAACGCTCACTGACTTTGATAAAGTCATATTGAAAAAATAAGCACATTGAAGTGATATTCTGAATCATGATCTTATCATAAGTTGTAGCCTGATGTGATACCATCTCTCCATGTCTAACTTTACACAGAAATATCAAAGGAAAATGGCTCGCTATAAAAGCATAGATTTTTTTAAATGATTTCTCATTTGCACATTGCAAAATGAAGCCTGAAATGTATTTTAAATAGAATGTGTTTCATCCATTTATTGGATAGCTCTTCCGAAGCTATGAAAATGGAATCATTTGCTGACGTATTAGTTCAACATATTGTTCAGAGTATGAATTCAGAAATATTCTTATGCATTCCAATTATAGTCCATATGACCTCTAATCTTTGAACGCCTTTGGGTTTAATTTGGTGAGGTTATTTTTTAATCAGAAAAAAAGCTAACAGAGTGTATAGGGCATGGCTGGAACGGGATTCATCTGATCTATCTTTAACCATTCAAGAGTTAGGTCGTTAATCAGCTGGCCATCTAAGTGCTTACTTAACTGAACGCAGAGATATTGGAAACTGAAGGGAATATTGCCTCTGAAACCCAGACAGGTGCCTCAGCTCAAAGGGCTGAAGTGCTCGCTGGAAGCGCGTACCTCTTTCCATCACTGACACGGTCAGCTAGATAGTGAAATGTCCTCTGTGTGACGCTAAGTGACAGGATTCCCACCAACAGAGAAACAAGCTGCCATTGGAACGTTTACATAGACTCTGCTATAATCCTCAGCTGTTAAATTAATTTAGGATCCTAAAAAGTATTCACCCCTAAAAAGAATGGATTTTAATAGCTTATAAAATAACAAATAATTAGATAAAAATGACAATGAAGTAATTACACATTATACACACAGAAGCAGCATTTATTATTTACCTGTTTAGGAAGCCACAGGTCTGACTGCATTTCATACTTCTAAAAAAGAAAAAAATTGCTTTTATGGAGTAGCTATAGATCAAAAATATTTTACAGATTCAGCAAAAGGTCTCTAGCTATTTCATGGGTTTTTTTCTACTTTGTTACAATCTTCAGATCTCTTCCTTGGCACTTACACTGAAACAAATGATAATTTAATTACAAAGTCAGCTGCTTTATTCAGAGGTTTTGGTAGAACACCACAGGGGACCTACAAATGCCTTTTCCAGGCCTTTCTGATTAGCTATCAAGAAGCTTTACACAGGCAGTTCTATTCGTTTTTTACCTCTAGGCATCATCTGACAACTGGATATTTTAGGTCCTTCATCAACACTGGGAAAACAGCCAGCATCAAGCTCAAAGTGTGAGACCTTTTCAAATCACAATCTCTTGCTTTAATGGGTTGTAGTGTGGCATTAGTGAAGAGAAAAAAAATAAATGCAAATGATTGTTTTTATTGGTCACGATCATATTCCGTATCATGCCATCTAAAAAAATCCCCAAATACCATGCATACGTTGTTGGAAAAAATAGAGAATATATGTCAACTGTTGTAAATTGTCACAGTCACACTGAAATAATGAAAATGTATTAGGTTTAGAAGCGTCTGTACATAAATGGCTGGGAAAATGAAAAATCTGTAGCTACTACAGCAGTTGCTTTTTTACAGTACTTTTTGGAATTGAGAACATGTGCAAAATGCTAAAATAAAATAATAAAAAAATAGGTTTACAATTGAAACCAAATGGTGGGATACAATGTTAAATTCTCACAATACGGCCTTTCCTCATCCATTACTGAATTCAAGAGCATCACCTTATCCCAGTAGATGCAGCGGAGGAACTCTATGGGGTTACAAGAGTCAGCCTGGTCTGAGCTGTGCTCACCACGGTGACGCTGCATCGCTACCCCTTCTCACTTGCCTACAAGGTCCTTCGCTGCATTTTATTTCTTCTGGAGTGGGACTTCTCAATCTCTCTCTCTTTTATTATGTCCTGGATTACAGCTCCTTGGATACCTACTTCAGACAAGTCCAACTGACCTTGGAGCTCACACGGGTTTCCTTTCAGAAGCGACTGCTCACAGTGGTTCCTGATTGACTTTAATAAAGGGGCACAAGGCTTGCAGGAACCAGGAAACAAGCAACCCAATCAACAAATCTCCATGTTCACAATCTTAATCCATACTGTGGGGACTTATTTGCAGTTTCTGAGTCGGGAAAACCAACCCGCATTAAGTAGCAAAAAAAGCTGAAAAGCTTGGAAATAATTCCTAACACTTCAACATGACTGACTTCAGTAGCAGACACTGATTGGAGCCTTTTGACTCAGAGGGCAAACTTAGACCTACATTAGTCACTCAGAACCATTTACACTGCCAAATTACACCCTCTACTTTGGAGCATCTGTTGGTACTGATATTAGCATGTTTAGAAAATATTTATACTTTTAGCTAGTTCTGGGAAGAGACTGTGACTCAGAATGGGAAAGTGGCCAACTGCATTCAAGATGTAGGATTGAGTGCGAAAATGGGGAGATGTAACGCAGGAGCGTCAGAAGTCAAAGTCTGGGTCAAGGGAGGGGATGTGGCTGGATCCAAATAGAAAAATGTATTTCATTTTGGCTTACATTCAAAATGAAATATCCTTGTTGCCTTTCAGTTTTATTTTTTTTTTTCTGAAGCTATTGAATTTGCAGGAATTATCAGAATTTTACACCTTTTCCTTAAACATATGTAAGCTGTGAGAGACAGAAAGATCTGCAATTAAACTCTGTATTGGAAGAGAGGAGAAACCAGGCAGCTGAAAATATCTGACGGAAGACAAGCTTGTCACTGCGCTAGCTGTATCCAAAGTACACCATGTTCAGCAACTGCAGTTTCCACTGAAGTTAATGAATGAACAAAGCTCAGTAATTCTGAAAATGTCACTCAAAGTTGATAATTGCATGAAATCATCTCACCAGATTTGGAATTTTCTCACATCCATTTCCTCCCTGTTGACTAATTATATTCAACTTGCAGCTACTGCATCTGCAAACTGATTTCTGAAAATCTTTTTCTGAATATGAAAGTAAAATGCAGGAAGAAACCTTGAAAAGAGAGCTTAGGAAAAAATCCAACTTACCCTGCTGCAAGCCCCGGTTGTGGTTTCACAAACGGTAAGGATGGAGATATTCTGAGGTCTGTTTAACCACCTCACCACAGCCTTGGTGTTGCTTACCCATTTCACCATGGTGATGTAATATTCCCTAAGTAAACATTTGAAAGAACAATGATCAGATCATTCCTATTTCAGACTAGACTCTTAAAAAACCACGTATACAGTTCATCAAATGCTGGATTTGTACTGCATTCCAGTATCAGGACTGAGGGATGGAGAAAATAACCCCAAGCACACAGCACCCGTGTTCCTACAAGTGGGAAAGCCCAGTCCTAGTGTGCTGTTTCCCTGGGAAATTTGTACTCCATTAGCCCCCAGTCCCAGCCATTTGTAATATATAAACTTTACCACCTGCGAAACACATACTTTTGAAACCTACAGTGGCGAATACACACGAACCATGTACTTTTTGGCCGGCTTAAAAAATGAACACTAGATTCCAACAGAAGCCAGTATTTTCCCATACCAAACACCTGCAGAAGACACACATCTTTGCAGAAGAATCCAGCCCTACTGCCAAATAACTAAAAAAAAAAAAAAAGGTCTCTAATATTAGACGGTGGGCATGTCAGCTTACATTTTAACAAATAGCTCATAATACCAGCCAAGTTGTCTGTCCCTCAACGACTTCGGTTGAGCAAGGGAAGCTTCCTAGGCAGAGGCTCATGGTACGGATTATCTGCCTCCCTCCTCCCAAAATCCCGTTAGGCTGTCAGAGCAGGGATGGCGCAGAGGAAGACCTGTTGCAGCTTGTCATCCCAGCCAGGCTGTTTGCTTCTCTTCTCTACTCACGGCAGCTGGCAGCTCTCACGGTCCGGCTGAGTGATGTGCAGCAGTGGAGCAAACTTGTCTGGAAACCCAGCCCCCCTTAAAAACAAGGGTCGTAGCTTGCATATAATCAGGCTTTTAAACTAATGCTGATGGAGATCTCATTACTCTTTGGCAACACATATTTAATTATACATTCAAAAGACTCCTTACTAGATCAAAGAGTCTAAGCAGCTCCAACAGTAAAGTTGTGTATAACTCTGCCGCTGCCCACAGGAGATGGTGGGGGACAGCGATCCACTGCACCTTCACCCAGCCTTGCCCTGGTGCTATATTTGAAAAGCACAGCTGAACAACCCGATATGCAGAACTTTCTTTTGGCTTTTATGTTCAACTTTTGGTAAGACAGGTATTTTCACACGTGGATACCAGAACGATGACTAGAAATGGTGACTTCAGGTATATTCTGAGTCTAATACTTAGGGTATTTTTGGTTTAAAAAGCTTTTTAACTTACTGAGGAGCAAAAATGTATGTGAAAAGTAACACAAGATTTAACATGAGATCAGATGACACAGCCAAAAAAGCAATGATCCGACAAAAATACCAAAGAGTGCGACGCCAAATCTCAGGTAACTGCTTCCCCGTAGCAGAACTCAAGAAACGAGAGTTGAAAACTTCTCCATCTGCAGTCATGCCTTCATAAGGCTGTCCAAAACCATTGCAACTGTGCATGCAGAAGCACAAAAAGAGCCAAAGGGAAATGTTCAAAACATGTATAAAAGGATTTCCTCCCTCTGCCAGTACTTGGACACCAAAGTAAGACAGCATCCAGTGACAATAAAGCCCAAGTTATCCCAGAACCAAATTCTACAAAACAAAGCCTGAGCTGTTCCATTTGAAAAAGCTTCAGTGAGGGATGGAAACAGGAGATTTAATCATTCAGAATCCAGCTGATACACTAATTAATAGTCCAAATCAAACAGTAACATCATCTTCCATCAGTAACATAAACTCCTTGTTCACTGAAGTGAAAGCAAAAGATCATTTAAAAATTCCTTTTTTTTCCCCCGTTCCATCAACTATGCATAAAAATATGTTCAAATTTCACTATATTATTTCTTGTAGTGTGCATATAAATATATGTAGAAACACAGAGCCTTCTGAAATTAAAATACTGTCTCCAGGTAATTTTCCTTTGTAATTCACAGTTCTGCTGTTAACCTATTGTTTGGTATATATAGTGCACATACACACATACAGAGTAGTGTTGTTGCCGGTCAACAGATATAACCAAGTAGAAGTTCATAGAAGAAAATCATATGTTTTATTAGATTAGCTGATACAGTTGAATAAAACCAGAGAAGCCTGCAAGAAAAAAACTGGTTTCGTTTCCGAGGAAGCTGCTATCAGTTTGTGTCTCCAAATTTATCAGGCTTTTTTTGCAACTGGTCTTTTGTTCTAATAATGAAAATAAGCACTCTCCCTTGCCCTCCAGGTCCAAATACACAAATGTACTGGGATTATTAGAGCCTCTGCATCTGTACATACATTAAGTTTCCTCAAAACATTGCTTTACAGAGGAAAGACTGTGATCGCTTTCTGGACAAAGGACCGAAGCAAGATATTAAATAAAAATTTACACTCATTTTAGATCCTCAGTTTGATACCCATTTAATTAGATGCTTTACAGCACTTTGCATGTTCAGAGCACAACTTTCATCCTTGTTTGGGAACATTTCTTAAATAAGACTGTGTATTAATTTACTGCATGTCCAAAGAGTAACAAACACAATTACCGGTCGCCTGTGCAATGTTAATTTAAACTCACTGTGTCACAGAGGGGCTGTGTGGCAGAGACAGAATCCGGCTTTAGCATTCAATTGGCCTGATAAGAACAGACTTTTCTCTCTTGCTGTGACTTGTTTCACTCAAGCTGTGTCTCCTCACCCCACTCCTAACTTTCTTTTCCCTACACTTTGTGTAGCCAGTTCCAGGTTTTTCCTTATTGATCCCTTTCCTCACAGCAGGACCAGTGTAAGATGATCACAGAAACCACAAAATCTGTTTGTTGATACCCATCTCCTCTGTCCCCAACATCTCAACAGCTCTCAGGGTTCCCACTGAAATCCGTGATCGTCAAGAAAATTTCATTCAATCCCTGCCTCATAGACCTG
The DNA here is from genome assembly GCA_013400135.1 of Rhinoptilus africanus. Classification (NCBI taxonomy): domain Eukaryota; kingdom Metazoa; phylum Chordata; class Aves; order Charadriiformes; family Glareolidae; genus Rhinoptilus; species Rhinoptilus africanus. The sequence goes on along the minus strand of VXBO01010758.1, from coordinate 691,053 downwards.
CCTTTTTGCTTTTTAGCCAGTCGTCATTTCATGGTCTAATCAAGTTTCTTGGTTTTTTGTTTTTTTTTTGAGAGTCTCTTCCCTCTCTCATCTGCCCAAGGACCTTTTTCTTTCTGAATTCCAAAGAGATAGCTTTCCTCTTTACTCTGTATAAAAACAGACAGAAAACGCTGAAAACACAGAAAAGGCAGCCTCCCGTGATCACACCATCCCATGATCAGGCAATATTGAAGGAGATTCAGTGTTGTGAGTGAGCACTACTCACTTTATTCTATGTTGTATTGAACCAGGCAATGCATAAAAACAAGAGCTTCAAGCTCCTTGACCAGACAGAGAGCTACTTCTGATTCCATGGTTGGTCTTTAAACCTGTTGCTCAGCTTCAAATTGTCCTAAGGCAATTATGTAAAGTAATCAGTATATAAAGAATGCATAGCTTTCCCTTAGGCCTGTGAGAGGAACACGACATGTATACCCTCAGCTCAACAGTAGGAGCCGGAACATCTCACATGTGCCGAGGAGATGCTGCACACCTGGGTGTCAGAACCTGGGGCCTGAGCGGGATGGAGGACTTTCAGTGAGAAAAAAATTTCCAACTGTAGGTGTTGAGAAGGCAAATGCCTTTCCTGAGCATATGGCAATTAACTTTTTTCCAAAGACTTGTAACTTGATCAAATCTGGATTCATTTTTCACTGCTGATAAAACACACGTCAAATATCAAAGGTGTTGATCATCCTTTGCCAAGCTTGAAGACCCAATGATTTTTTTTAATCTTTCTTTCTTATAGAATGTTTTCCTTTATTTTTATTATCTCAATTGATACACCGTTCTATGGAGGCAGTTTAACAGTTTCCTAATACATTTATCATCACTCAAGAATGTCTTGCACGTCTTTTTCCACTTGTAAATTTTGGGATGCTTGTGACTAGAAAGATACACGTGTGTATCTTGGTGGCTGTTATTGTAAGTGCTTAGCAAAGTCAACAGAGACAATAAGCTGAGCAAAGGAAAGGGATTTGCACTGCATTACACTGGAAGCATAGTTACAATCATAATTAAATTTGAACATTAGATACTTAGATTTGAAATAGACAGACTACCATCATGGGAAAATAACCCACACTACTAAACTTAAAAATAAGAAACTGTTCAAGAAAGAGAGTCAAATTTTGCAACCTCATACCATTCACCATAATGAAGAAATCTTCTCTGACTTTAAACCAATGAGCTGATTATGAAAGAAATCTGCTCATAAGAATAGCTGGAAGACACTTAACATTTATGGCAATAGAAGAAGGAACCTTACTTTTGTTGATGGTTTTAATAGATTTGGATTTTGATAATAAATACAAGCCAACCTATCATGCTCTACTAGCTTGCTGGCAGATTGCTATCAAAGAAGGTAAACAACAGAAACTTGTCCTTTGCACAATGCTCTAGAATATTTACTATATTCTTAAATTATTTATACTGTTGTGTATTGAAAAGCATATGAGAATTTACAGATACTAATAGAAAATATCACCCTTGGAAACACACCTGGAAAACTATACAAACTGAGGCACGCCCTGCGAGACAGCTATCTGCAGTTTGTTAGTATTTTGGTATACCATACACCACTTTGTGCATACACCAACGGATGTACCGCGGGTTTTTTCTGAGATTAAGCCACAGGTATTTGGTTGGAAGGAGCTTTTCTAGCTCCCCTTTCCACGGGTGCTGGTGGCCACTATCCCAGCCAGGCTAACAATCCCTGCTCCTCGCTTCCTCGCAGCTGTGCGAGGACCATCTTGGTAGCCCACTGATGGACTCTCATCATCCCCCTTGAATCCCCAGAGTGGTGTGGGTGATGCTCTGCCTTTACCAGAGATGGAGAGAGCAACCTCCCTCAGTCTGTTGGCCACGCTCCTCCTAGAGTGGTCCAGCCTTGGTGACAATAAGTGTGCGCTGCTGTCTTCCATTCAGCCCCAAGCGCAAATCCCTCGCCAGGACGGCTGGGCCAGCAGCCGGGTCCCAGCCCCTGCTGACCCAGGGGCTTGTCCTGGCCCATGTGCAGAACTTGCATTTCTTCCCACTGAACAGGGAAGGGAATGATTAATAAACACCTTGGCGTGGTGTGGGGAAAGCTTCAATAAAATGGTCTGTGAAAACATTTTTATCCTGTAGGCTTTGGCTGAATAGATTACAGCCATTTGCTATAAGGTATGATTGTAAATTAATCCTTTACATTAACCTTGTGAGATAGGTATAGTTGTTGCCAAGTTACGGAAGAGGGGAGGAAGCGTGAAAGAAGTGACTAAAGACAGGATATCTAAGAAAAGCTGAAAGTAAACCCTAGTTTTCTTAATACCAAATTGCATACCCCCATATCTTTCCCATTTCCAGTCACGTCAAATAATCAAATAAGCTTTCTATTCCAAAGCAAGGCTCAGATAAACTGGCTGCCAGAAGTATAAACCCAACCTTTCTGATTCAAGAGGTGGTTTCAAAACAGAAATATCCAAATGATTTGGTTGATTTGGAAATGCGTGGATAATAAAAACACTGACAAGGCTTGTAAGAGCATTATTTGAATTTATGCAAACTCATTTTCTTAAGTGTTTTCAGTTCCATTACAAAAGATTAAATAAAATCAATAAAAATTATTTAAATTGATCATACAAATTCAGAAGGGTCTGACTGTCTATTTCAGTCTCTTTAAAAGCAGGTATATGTGAAATGAGAATGTGAGCATCTAGTCTTTTTTCAGTGGAAAAAGTCGAAAAAGGAAAAAGTAAGAGAAAGAACTTAATTTCTTATAGTGTGTTTTAAAACGACCTGGCCAGCAGTGGCTGGGAACCGTACAGAGGCAATAAAGCTTCCTGGCTACGGCTGAGAACGGGGACAGCAGAGAGTGACCCCCACTCCGAGACTTTCAAGAGCCAACACGCAGTTCTAGCAGAAAATTCTTTTCATCATGTAGGGAAGCACAGCTCTGCTCTAATAATTGAACCGCAACTCCTTTCATGTGTTATTTCACTTTTTCTCTGTCTTAGCGTTTTCCACTTTGGAAAAGAAATGACATTTTTCTGTCTGACAGATCTAAATTCAAGCATGGGTTTTGAAAAATCAGCCTACATAATTTCTAGATATCATATCAGCATCTCATATCTAAATGTTACTAGTTACAAGGATTCTTTAGGTGTCCTAATTTAGAGCAGTTTGAACTGACCGCTTGCACACCATCTCTCTTTTTCAAGATTTGCAGCAGAAGGTGATTATTAGCTTTCCAACCGGAACTTCAGGAGCTAGCAGCGTACAAATGTACACATATTTCATCTTTCGTGTATATTGGCTTTCTAGGACTAATGAGAAAAAATCCCCGCAGTACAAAATCATGTTTGCCACTGAAGAGAACGTAAGGTAATTGTACGTTAGAGCAGAAACACCAAGGGGGAAACAGTAACCGTAAAGAATACAACCACATGTTTAAAGGAAGACTGTCAGTCTTTTTGTGGCATTAACTGTGCACAGTAGATGGTAAATTTTTCCACAGAATAAAACTTTCAGGAGTAAATTTACAATTGCTATTGCTGTCTTTGTATCAAAATAACCTGAACGAAACTTAGGAAATATTACTAAGCACTTTTATAGAATCACTGCAAGAAGTAAATGAAGGCAGAACATTGAATTTACCAAATCTTACGTCAAGTTCCCAGATGCCCAAAAAATCACAGAAACAATTTTCTGTCTTCAGAGGTCCTGCACAGCATGCAATTTGGGGAGAGCTGAGAATCTGAACGTTACTTTTTATGATTATAAATAACAGAAAGCCCATTCCCTACCCATTTGTGTGTTGTTTCTGCGTAGGAGTGAACCTCTCCCATAATAGCAGTTATTTATGACCTGTGTATTTACGAAATTTTTCTGCCTTGAAAGATCCATAAAACTATATATGATAGTGTCCCATTCCATTGAATTCTGAAAGACTCCCATGACCTGTTTACTAATGACTCCATAAGGAACCAATTAGAAAGGCACTGAAAAAATCTGACCGCTAAAAGTAGCTACTACTTTTATTTAAAAAGCTAATACTTAAAAAAAAAAAAAAATCCCAACAAACTCCAAAGACTTCCACTCTAGAAAGGCCTGTTCAAAGGTAATTTTCATACCTGTATATATACTGATATATGGAGAGAGGTATATATGGATTGATGACTAGTGTGATGACTGACTGCTACTCAAATCTTGAGCCAGAATGCAAGAGTCACAGTATATGTGGCTCACAACTATACAACTATCCTAAATTTTACAGCACGGACACTACGCCTTAATAGCTAACATTAAGATGAAACCAACTTTTTTCCACATTTAAATAGTTTTACTCAGTCTTCTGATACAGCAGCAAAATGGAATTTTGAACGTTACTATTATTTCAATTAAACAGCAACAATATCTTTATCAAGGAATCAAAAATCTGGCAAAGATGCTCTTTAAGTCTTACAAAAGAAACTGCATGAATTGAGCTAGTGCTAGCTTTTGGCTTCAAAATGCAAAAAAGGTTTTAAGATACCAATATTAATTCAATTCACTTTTATTTTCAGTCTGCTAGGGGGGAAGAATGAGTCCAAATAAACTAGAGTCAAATCATAACATCTGAACAACATTTTCAAGATTTTTTTTTTCTTGGGGATTTACACATTGCTTTCTCCTTTCACTTCTTTGCAACTTCAGATATTTAAAGAACAATTTTAATGCTTTTTAAAGAGTTAAGATGCTAACCTTGATGGCAAGGAGTCTATTTCAGATTTTTCACTATCACTTAAACTAATGAAGAGTTAGTAAGCAGCAGAAGATTACATTATGTTTTTCAGTGGTGGCCCATCAACAGAAAGAAAATACTTCAAAAAGCACAAATCATTCAAAATTGTTCCTTTCACTAACACAATCAGTAAGCATTCCAGTCGACATAAATAATTGCAAGGCATAACTCACTATTAAATTATTCCTGCAATAAATTAAGGTACCTCAATTTGTGTAGACGAGAGCTACGGCAGCTTAAAATTACTTGCAATGGTTGTGAAACAGTGCCCATGTTAACATCTTGATTGTTTTGGGAACAATTACCAAAAAATCTTTTGTGTTTTGTTGGAATTGCAAAAATTACGACTATATTCAGAGGGGTTTTTGTAGCTAGAGGTAGCTTTATGGTTGCCAACCCTTTCCACATCCTCCCCCATCTGAAAATGCCCTAAGTGAAGAGAGGAAGTTGCACGTCCCTGGCCCTCAGACTGCAGCCAGATCTGGACCGTGGTAACTCTTGTGCTGTTATTATTACGTATATTATATAATAATTTAGGGCTAGAAGATCATTAGCATGTGCAATAAAACCACAATGGGAATTTAATCAATACAACTGTAGTTGTACAAACTGGAATACGCATATGGGAAGGGATGAACATTTTCTTGCCCTTCAACAAAAGTTTCAAGACATCTCAGGTGAGGACAGGTAATCGGGAGCTCAGCTTAAAGCAGTAACTTTAGCAGGAGGGTCACCAGTTGCAGCCAGACCCCAGCTCTTCAGCCCCAGAGTCAAAGGGACTGTTAAATTAGCTCAGCGGTTCTGAAGCAGTTTCTCCTGGAAAACACAGCACAGCCCCTCTTAGTCTATGTGATCTGGTGGCATCGCATCTCACCTCCTGTCACCTCACTGCATCTGTCAGCCGTGACGAGAAACTAAACTTTCCATAGCCTACTGGATTTGAAAAGTTCGGAATATTTTTCTCTAAACGAGGGAAAACCCTCATTCCGTGTTCCGTGCACTTGTAATGCACTTCAATATTCTGCAGTCTCATTTCAGAAGCTGAAAGCAACAAGTTGGCCCACAGCAAGGAAAGGCTGGGAGGGAATGCAGTAGCAACGTTAGAACCAGGGCAATGTTCAGCCCCTCTGACCATAGCTTAGCATTCTTAATTCCATGTATTTCAAGAAATCAGACCTTCTCAAGACATCAGACATGAGCAAATCCCAGGTCCCTGTGATTTTTAAGAGGAGCTGCAATCCAATACAGTTTTATTTTATTTTATCGTCATTACCTTCAGCCACAAGGAGAAAGACCAAGTGCGTTTCAGTCAAAGATAAGTGTTTTGCTGATGTAAAAAGGCAACCACTAGCCTGCGAGACAGCCAGGTTAAATTAAACATGAGTTTCACAACAATGAAATTATATACCTTGATTTAAAGCTTTCAGGTGGCATCAGTTCCAGTGTATGTGCTGGTCCATACAGATTAACTACAAAGAGCTTTATTGTTGGGTTTGTTTGACCTGCCTTTGAAAAAAAGAAAATAGGAGCTTTAGAGGCACTGAATCAGTAACAGCTAAATAGAATCACTCGCTAACATCATTCATTATCTTTATAATAACCAGAAATTATTACAATTTTAAAATCTGAAATTTTAAAAAAGAATTTTCACACACGTATGAGTTACATAGTTAAAAAAATGAAGTATTAACTGAGTAAATTCTCTTACTGCCCTTCACCGACTGCAGACCTTCCCATGCAGAGCGAGAGCACAACACTAGAAGTGGCTTGGCCCAGTTCAGTAAAGTCAGCTGCAAAAACACAGCCACTTCCCAAACCTGGAGTTAAACCCAGCCTCCAGCAAAGACTTTTTCCAGACACTCTTGTTCCTTATTCCAAAAAGCTGTCCTATATCTGGGATAACATTCCTCCTCTTCCTCCTCTTTCTTTCCCCCAGTCTTCCATCCCTGGCTTGTCGAGATGGAAACCTCTATTTTTGGCCCTGTTCAGGACGCAGCTGCTTTGGCAGGCCAGCTCTAAGAGAAACAAACTGCTTCTTGTTGCTAAAGGGGAATAAAACGGCAGTTTGATATATATCCACTGGGAAGAGTCTGATAAATCCTGAGGATCTACAGGGAGCTGGTATTTGTCCTTCTCCCAGTAACACGGCTCGTTACAAAGGGAGGTTCCCGAGATGAAGAGAAAGGACTGGAGACAGATGGCAAGGCTCTGCAGGGCTGGCTACTAGTCCCACATCCCTGTCCCGGCCGTATTATATTCAAGCTTCTTTTTCATGTAAGTCACAGGAGTCACACAACACTATATAGCATCCTTGGGATACGGGGGATGAAAAGCATGTCCCTCAATGGGGCTGACTCCTGTTTATCGTTGGAAGGATAAGGTAAAATCACTGACTCTACAGATTTAACCATAACAAACTACAACGTTGTATATCTGGCTCTTCCCAGGGGTATTTAGAAATGCAAAATAGCTTGGCTGAAATGCACCCACAAACGCCCTTTAGAAATTGGACTTATCTCAAAATATAGCATGAATGCTGTATCCACTTATTTGTGAGTGGTGTGGGGGACAAAAAAGTGGCATTTGTGTACTTTCAATAGTGCTAAAAAAAGTTTTAAAAATGGATTTAATTAGGCTCCTGGAATTATTATTATTATTATTTTAATAAAACCTTTTCCATTTGCCTCAAAAGCAATGTGGTCTTTCAAAAGCACCCTTTGCATGAAGACAGCTTACACAAATGCAAAACTGGAAGAAAACCGCTGGAAGATCAAGTCCTTGGGACACAGCTGCAGTTTCCTTCTATCCTTTGAACCTTACATGGACTGCATAGTGTTATCCAAGTTCTCTCCCTGGGAGGCCTGCCATGCGTAATGACTATCCGGCATGAGTAGGAGATGTGGAGAGACACTCTAAAGCATGCCGTCACAGTGGGCATGGCCAGACCCATGCGAGCCCCTGAACACGGAGCACAGCAGTGTGGCACCGTGCCAGCTCTGGAATCATCACCCAGCATCACGGGCTGCCAGCCTGAGCTGCTCTCCCTTCAGGGATGTCCTGCCCCAACCTCCTGCCTCTGCTACGGGTACCCACGGCGCGCCCCACTCCGCTAGAGCTCCCCAGCAGGGGCTTCCAGCGCGACACAGGGTCTGTCCTGTGGCTGGGGAGGAGGCGTGATCAGTGGGGCGAACACCGAGCGCTCCCGCAGCCTGCAGCGGATTGGGGCAGCTCAAGGTGGGTCTCTCACATCCACAGCTCTCCTTGGCAGTGAACAGCCTCAACTCCTCCACCTCAGGGTGCTCACGACAAGATGAATAGCATAAATGTTGTATAATACCTCAAACACTTGTACAGTAGTGCAAGAAGCCTTTACATTGAAACCTTACTTTGTTCTCAATGTATTTAACAGAATTTTAACTTCCTTTTTCTTTTTTTTGTTTTTTTTTTTCAAAAATAAGGTCTGTGTGTACGACACACAGAGATGTGCATTATCTAGTATTCACAAACACATGTGGGTTTAATTTTATTTTTTAATCATAGACACGATTTTCTCCAATGGTTTCATTCTATAATAAAGACCAAGCCTTTTTTTTCATCTCTGTTGCTATACCACAAGTTGCAATACCAATTAATGATGTTTAATGGGTACCTAAATCGGCATTAAAAGGAGACATTAAATAAAGATAATGTTTTTTCATTAATGAGATTACTGAAGTAGTATCATGTATCACTTTTATGCTGAATTGCCAATGAAATGGAATTTTTCACTTCTTGTTTACAAAGCTGGCTTTTAAAAATATTCCTAACTTTTTGCTTTGCTCTGTCACTCAAGGTCTTTTGCCAATGCAAGTATGTAAACTACCTCTAAAAATGCTGTTAATTCATTATTTCAAAGTACAAGTACATTATATTTATATCACGCATGTTATCATTTCTTAGTATCTGGTACAGTCCAACTGTCCACCCACATAAAGAACAAGTGTCATCTCCAAAAAACAGCAACAGTTTCTAAAGCCCTCAATGAACGTCCTTTGAAAAGTCAAAGGAGTACCATGCACATGGATCTACATATTCCATCAGAAAGGAACTCAGGCTTTTTGAAACTGCATGCAAGGGATGGAAAAACTGAGACTTCGGAAGATAATACTGGAGCTCAGCACAAGAATGACAGCTAGGGAGGCACCTAATCAGGAAATCCCCAGAAAATGAGGAGTGATTTCAGACATTATCCCTGCCTGGGCTGCTCTGTTACTTTCCAACAGAAATCTAAAAACTCTTCTCTAAATCTTTTGAAAGTCAGTGATAGCTCTAGTTTTTTTTTTTTCCCTCATTTTGATGGCCAGGAAAAGATTTTACTGGGGCTTATCTTATCCAAGGCCAGTCTTTCGCATTTATTAATAACAGCACAATTTACTAAGATCTGTACAATTCCCTGCACTCTGCACGCTGCGTGTATGACTCCAGCGCAGTTGTGACAGTATCTTTTTTCTGTGCAGTCCTTCAAATGTATTACCCTTCCCTCAGAAGTGGTGGATTGATTTTACCAAGCCATCTATCAATGATGAAATTACTAGGAAACAGTCCGCTGTTCCCTCACCCGATAGTTTCTTTCCAACAAAAGGTGTTACAGTCTGCTGAAAAACAATGTAATTAATATTTCCTGAAAAGCAACATGAACAAAATCAGCCTCAGTTACTGTCCAGAAACACTCCTTCCATATGGTCAGGTACTATCACTGAACAAAGAAGAGGAGGTGGGGGCTGCACTCACACTCGTCTTACCTTAGGATAGGGATACTGCTTTCCTTTTGGATACAGACCTCCAGTAAACCGAGGAATAACCATGTTCGGTACCAGAGAGTCATTTATGGTCAGGAACGCCAGTCTTTCACCGTCTGGAGACCACCAGTGGGCAATGTGAGAATGAAGAAGTTCCTCTGCAAAACCAGATCTCCTTAGGGTCCATAAAAATAACTACCACATAGTTTCCAGTTCATTCAGCTGGCACTGATTTGTTCTTTCTGTGCCTACTTGAAATGCGTTTGTTGTAATTTCAGTAATTTCACATTATCCTGGGTTGAAAGTTTGGATAACAAGGCACATCAAAAGACCTAACTTTAACCATTTTCCTCAAATCAATGCTCTCATTGACGTCAATAAATCATTTCAATGTGAAAGATGATTGTTACTGCCATATGTTTACTTCCATTGCTTTCCATTACATGTGTTAATTAATTTTTAAATTATTTGGCCCATTTCAATAGACAGGTTTTTAGGACTGTGAATATTATTTTTTTTTCTTCTAATATAAAACTTTAGTATACCTAATTTCTCTGAGCTGTGGGACCTGGTAACATGCAGATCCTCACACAGTGATATTTATGCAATCATTTTTGGAGTGCAGTATTTTGGGTTTCTTGTCTCAGTCTAGTATCTCAGTTTCGTATTAGAAAGAAACAAACCAGAAAAAAGAATGAAGCAGCACCAAAACTAGCATCTCAGCAAAGCAGCTCCTGACCAATTCCAAATCCACCCTGTACAAGTTCTTCTGTCTTCCACTTGCAAAAAGGCTTAGATTTTTTGTATTACGTATTTGATATCTTGGCTTGTTTGGTGAGAATTTTGTACTTAAATTTGAAGAATTTTGCTGGAAAACTAATTGAGAACAGTATACTGATGGGAACAAAGGCCTGATTGCACACCTAATTTAAGAGCCTACCTACACAACTAGTCAACGAAGACTCTCCAAGATGCTAATCATTCTGAAAGTTTTGAAATGGCTTAATGGGTTGAATTATCTAACGTTAGGTGCAATAAAGCTGGGACCTATATTCAAAGTCATATATTCTGTGCCATTCTTCTCTCCCTGGCTGGAAAACTAAAACCCTTTACACCAAAGCACAGCAGAGAACGAATGGTGAATATCAGATAGCAAAAATCCCAATTGTGTTTGTTTGCAAATATTACTGTTTGCATTCAAACAAGGTTATTCACACAAAGAAAAGCTATTCCCGAATGCTTGTGTAAGGTAAAATGCAGATAACAAACTCATGCAAATGATAACAGAAAACAAATGAGGTCAAAAGGAGGAAGAGTTCTCAATCCAACTGGAAATCTGTTAACCTCAGCTGGACAATATTCAGCCTGCTCAGCTGCTGCTGCTATTAAAAACACTACTAAAAGTGGAGGACTGCTCTAACTTAAACAATGGTTAGTGGGAAAGAAGCAGTATATTCATCCATGCCAAGAGACACTAACTCTTCTCCTCCAGTGCATACAGAGAGAATTCTTCTATCTTGAGTTTAATTATGTATATTGTGGAGAAGAGCTCACTGCATGCCTGCATCCCTGGGAGCCCAGAGAGTTCTCTCTAAGTCAGGAAATGCAACAGCTATTTGGGCCAGGGATGAAAAAACTTGGAAAAGGATGGGCAAAATCACTTAAGGAAGGCTTTAGGACATGTGTCAGGAGGAAAGCTTTGGGATGTGTATCACTTCTCACACCATTTCAGAACCTTTCTAGTCCCAGACTGGACACCTTTTGCTTTTCCTTCTCATGACAAAGATATGTGTATAGCTGTAGGGACAGGCAGCAAGAGGAACAAACTGAGGCGGTAACTGATGTGGAGGTAAAACGTATTTAGATGAATACGTCTGGCTTCCTTTCCAAAAAAGAAGAAGCAGGCTCATGGCCCTTTTGAAAATCAACCCTGTATGACCTGTATGAGACCTATGAACCCGTGTGTTCGCAGGCAAAAATCACCCCCAGCACATAGGAAGAGGTCTGTGTTTTGCTGTCAGCTAAAGAAATTTCGTGAAGCTTTAAAGCCTTTCCGTCCCCAAACATTAATTTATAAAATGTGTCTGTAGGAACGATGGACACACACAGAGAAGCAGGAGCACAACCTCAGACAAGCATCGTTGCCATTATTGTGCTGGCTGCTCCTCTTCTTTCCAAGGTACCCCATTTTCTTTTTCTGTTCATGAAGTATTAGAAGCTTAAAGGAACAGTCATTTGTTTTATCAACAGCGTTGTTGATCTTTTAAAAAAATAAAGTTACAAAAAATCCACATCAACCTGAGATACTGTTTCTGAGATGCATAGGTAAGCTGAAACATATTAAAAAATTAGCATATTGGAAAGTTTCAAATAAAAGAGATTATTTTTTATTGTCCTTAGTTCCTAAATGTAGATCTCATGAATGCAGAGGTCCAAATCATACAAACTCCCCAACATTTCTTCCATTAAAATATGTCTTAAACTTGTATCTGTACAATTCTTAGATGGGGTCTGCTCTATCCCTTCCAGACAGCTCAAACAAAATGCCTGGCAAATACTAGTACCGATCTGTTGCATTAGGTAACCTTTTATGGTCCTAGTACTCGAATCATCCTGTGATAACCTTATGATCCTTTGCAGACTAGGAAGGAACATTTTTTAAAGAATCTCATATTACATTTTGTTCCGGGGAGTAGAGCTGTGTAATGATCCTTCATCGTTTATCATTCACTGCAGCTCCATGCTGCACCCGGCTGCACCCCAAAGAGAAGAGGAACGCAGGCTGCCCGCTTCTGAACAAGTGTCCTCAAAATGCTCGCAGAATCGGAGCCAGAATTTCCTTGTTGTATCCACAACTGTGACTCTTACTAAGATCACTTTGTTTTAGCAAAAACTTGATATACTATATCAGCTTCAGTGAGCTCTATATGCTTAAATTCTTCAGTCTGCACGCAGTCATGTTGGATTTGAAGAACATGAAGTGCGTATAAAACTATATTCCATTCCAAAGATGCCCTTTGTCCTTAAGTTTTGAAATATGCCACCACATTAAAGCATTTCAAAACATTAATTGAAACCTTGGAAGTGGGTAATTATCGGACACAGTCATTTATATGGGAGTGCAAACTAACATTCTTATGTCAGAGTTTATTTGGGCAGAGATTTTAAAAAATTCCCCATGTGAGCTATCTGTTCATAACTACTGAAATGCTGGGAGGTATGCAGAGACCATTCCCAAGGGCCACACTGATGTTCCTTGCTGTATGGCATAACATTATTTCTAAAACCCACTCTGCCCTGCAAAACTCTCCATACGAGAAGTTTATACTTCAGGTAACCAAGTATTTAACACTGAGCTATTTATCTATAAAATTCATGATTCCCTTAGAAAGAATAACTGAAATGTGTATTGATTTTAAGCTGTTGTACCAAACTGGATAATCTCCTCTTTTCTTTGTGTGTGTGTGTTTATTACTATGTTCAAAGCTTTTTGTGTGCAGAGAGAACCATCCTGTGGTACTACGCAGAAGACGGCTTCAGACCCAGAGGATATCACAGCCTGAGCTGTCCCCCACTCCATTTTGGCACTGCTTGCCAGAAACAGCCAGTTTTCCAGGAGGGTAGCCCAGGCTGATTTAAGCCAAAGCAGCAGGCACTGTTGAGGTAACAGTATGACACTTTTAGATTTTGTCAAAACACTCAAATTGGATTCAAGCATGTTCTTTAAAGTCAAGCTCAATGTTACTGCCTGGCTTGAGGGGCGGGAGTCTCTCGGGAGTCGTGGTAACACACAGAACAGCAGCCACCACCGAGGCCGAAGGAGAGACGCTGATAAAAAAGCAAAGCGAGGCACCAGGCAGTATCACCTTTGATCACCTTTTGCTATGTATCCAGCAGTAAAAAAAAGGTAGCCAATTCTGCTTCTACGCTATGATTCTTCCCTGCCTCCTTCTATTAGGATGTTTTAACTGTAAACATAACAATAAAGACCAAGCCACAAGCAATAAACTGAGTCCTTTCCCTCCTCACTTACGTTGTAAACCCAGAATAGCTCCAAAGCTATGAATGGAGTTATTCTAGATAAGCAAATCCTACAGGGTGTCTAGTTTTATCCAAAATGCCAGCCCCACTGAAGTTGGCAGTAAAATCCCACATCAAGATTTGACTACTATACTCGAAGTGTTCATAATACATTTGATACATTCTGGTTGAAAAGAAATTCCTCCTTCTCAGAAAATATTGTCATATGCAAAACAGCAGTCAATACAAAGTATGAATAGATATACAAAGCCAATCTTGGAAGAAAATGAGAAGGCAAAGAAGCAAAAACAACCTTAGCATTTTCTGAAATTAATACATTTGTGCTGTTGGGTCTGTACAAGAACCTCTCATCTGTTTTAATAAACAGATATATTTGTCCGGCTTACCTTCATATAACCAGTCTGCAATTCCATTAAAAATAATTCCTTCTTTTCCTGAAGATGTCAGGCGCAATGAGCTACTCTTCACATCAGGCTGATAGTAGATGTTATTTTCAAAAATATAAATCTGGATGAGGTAGGAGGGATGGAGAGAAAAAAGAACATTTTGGTAGATATAAATGAATGTTCAGCAGTGGATACATAAATTCCTCAGGCTCAGAAAAGTCTACAGAACAATTCAGCATGAGTTTTCACCAACATTGGCTTCATATTTCCATGTTTCCTTTGGTTATCAATTTGGACAAACTACACAAACTTTTAATATTTATGCCAAGCCAAATTCTTCCTTTGAAATTTTCTTCCTAGTTGGAATGTTTCTGTACACTTTAAGAAACATTATTACACTCCTCAGAATCATACAGGAGACAAGTTTTGTAACAGTTAAATAGATAGAGAAATATTCTATTAATTCCATTCCATCTAATAAAATCACCTGTTTTTCTAGCTGTGAAATTAGACACACTTCTGCAAGTACATACAGCACAGTACACACATCATAAAGGTAAGTTACAGCTTCATATCGTGGTGTGAGAACTTACTGGAAAAGCAAAAATAAATAGCAGACTGCTGTTAACTTTTCTCAGCTGGCTGGCACTATTTCTGACTCTGACACACAAGCATTTTGCCTCATGTATGCTCTATAAATGTCCTTTATTTTCAAGTCTAGGCTCCTCTTCTTTTTCCTGGGAGTAATAGACGAGGCAGACAGTTCTTTCCTCCTTCACTGCCACTTCTCAGCCTTCTCCGCTTTTCTCTCCCCGCTCACTTTGTTGCAAAGGATTTCTCATTTTGTGAGACTGAGCTCCAGGCTCCATGACAAAATGCAATGAAAGAAAGTTAAAGGCCAAGAAAACAAAACCAAAAACCAACCAAGAGAAAACCAATCAAAACCAACAAAAAACTAAAAAAAAAAAGACTCTGGAGGAGTATGGGGATGGCACAAAGGGCAGGAGACAAACACAGTGATAACGAGGAAATTTAATGACATGGAAATTCTGATGTCCTCAGCTGCACGCCGCAATGGAGCGTATGGCTGCCTTTCTCCTACCAGCCAGGAGACCTTCCAGCATTTCACTGCAACGCAATTTAGGTACGTGTTTTCCCAAACTTCTTCACTGGCCCTATCATTCCCATTCCGGGATAATAAGAAACAAACTTCAGCAATATTAACAAGACGACAGTTACATATTGATATTAAAAAGCAGAAGCACAACTACTAGCATTTCCGGTAATAATGCTCTTAATTCTTTTTGTCTGTACTCCTGCATACCTCATTTTGCTGAGCTGTCAATGCCTGTGACTAGACTCTTATTGTACCTATAATCATCTCAGACTTCTAGCCTTTTTCTTTACTTTCTTGCTAAATTACAATGGCCGCACATGTGCTTGCACAGCTTAGCACAGGAATCAAACGAATATCACTGTTATGCACCAAACTTGACTCACACAAAGAAAATGCAGCTAACAGCACTAGAGAAGCAACACACAACAGAAATTTATGTTACGTGATTCCATCCATGTACACTGATATACGGAGTCTCAGGGACTGCTAACACAAAGCAAATATATTTCCGCCAAAGGCCACTTTAAAAGCCTAGTCATTGATCATTCTCTCATACTTCTACGACAAATGACGTGTGAGAAAGTCTAACCAGAGAGCAAAGTATTATTATCACTATTACTCCTGCTCTCTTTGCTTCTAAACTACCATCTGAAATAGATTTCCCTGTAAGTCCCCAAACTAATGGCATTTTTTGATTTTTAACAGTAGCCACTTCATGATTTCTGCTGCATAAAGCAATAAAGCTGTGTGTTTTTTTCACACCATGAGCAATGTAATGATTTTAACCATTACTGGGAATCAAGGGTGACTTGGAACAAAGACCTTTATGGTCAGAAATACAAAACTCAGCAGTGAGTTCAAAACTGAAGTAAAAATAGTTGCTCCAGTTTGAATAGTCCAAAATACACTGACTAGTATTTAAATTTATAGTTTTAGAAATAATATTTGGTACAGTTGAGACTTTATGGGAAGCTGATTTATGATCCAGCATTAACACCAAGAGAAAATAAGGATTAGAGAAAGCTGGACATACCAAGCATTTGAAATAATATCGACAAACACTCCTTGCCAATGTATATTTCCAAAGTAAAAATGCACTTTTTTTTCCAAGGTGAAAGAAACAAATACAAGTAATAACAAAGCATGGTTAACTGCTTCACTAAGAAAACCAAAAGGTTTTAGCCAAATACTTGCTACTGAAGTGAGCTCAAAATACTCCTATCAGACTAAACTACAGATAGCATAAGTAGGGGGAACCACTCTATTGCTTAGTAAGGAGCAATTCCTTACAGTTGACAATCTCTCACATAAACAGCTGCTTTCAGGAGATTACAAAAAAAGCCTACTTGATGAAATGATTCCGTTTTACTTAAGCTTCTTTAATTAAATGAGCTCAATCTAATCCCGTTTTGAAGATCAGAAGTATCATTTTTGCTCCTCTCCCCCCTTTCCAGGCCGTTTGTACTCTTAATGGTGAAGATACCCATAGTGCCTAGCCTCTGCAATGAAAAACTTTCATTCAAGGCTGTCATTGCCAGTCAAAGTACAGGATTAAGAACTACTTGTTTTACGACCGAACCATGAAAAGGTCTTTAATCCTGTTATTACTAGTTAGCTGGCATTGCTAATTCCATTTGACACATTTCAGATAAGTAAATATCTCAGAAGGAATGCTCACTGTTGTGTCACTGACTGTTGGCTTCCTTGGCTTTATCTCCCATTCATTTCCTGAAGCGCCTTTGTCTTCCCTCCTCCAATAGTCTTCAGCCACCCTCTGAACATCCCCACAATCCTCTTAGTCTACTCCGTCATCCAAAGTTTCCCTTCTCATCACTTGTAAAACGTGTTCTTTCAACTTCGAAAGCTACCCCAAGAACAAGTTTTTCTTGAAGATATGTATTGGAAAAAATCTTAAGTTCTTGAAAACCTTCAAAGCCACCCAGCAGCAATTTCCCTAGAAAGCCTCGAGCTCATTGCTTTCTTGAATTTAACATTAAAAATGATGAATTTATGTTCCTTTGCAAAACATTTATGAAATACAACCGTTCATCTTCCTCCACATAACTAAACAGCATGTAAATGCTCATCGATGATTTAGTGTTGGCGTGCTGGCAAGTATCGCTCTGCACTGCCTGCAGCACTTCCAAAGATCAATATCCTCATGCTTGAAGCTGTAAAAACATCTTAGAAAGATTCACCACTATAGTTAGTCATTTAATCTCATCTATAATTTTGAATATTTGTTATATTGCAGGAGGTGCCATTTTCCACACAAAGTCCACAAACTGCTGTTTGTACCGACAGGAAGGGCCTCAGGCACATTTCCTACGATGCTGCTCCCTAAGCCCTGCAGTCAGGACTACATTCCCCTCCATTCCTGACCCTGCAAAGTGCTCGTCTGTAATTAACTCCTTCACCTCTTGGAAATAAGGACTTGTGAGTTAAAATGTTGGTTTCACAGAATCATAGAATCTTCATGGTTGGAAAGGACCTTTGAGATCATCGAGTCCAACCACACACAGACAAAAAACCCCAACCCTACAATCTCTGCCACTAGAGCATGCCCTGAAGTGCCAAATCTACATGTTTCTTAAATACCTCTAGGGATGGAGACTCAACCACCTCCCTGGGCAGGCTGTTCCAGTGCCTGACCACTCTTTCAGTAAAATAATTCTTCCTAATATCTAATCTAAACCTCTCCTCCACAACTTCAGACCAATCCCTCTGGTCCTGTCATTATTCCCTTGGGAGAAGAAGCCAACACCCGCCTCTCTGCAGCCTCCTTTCAGGTAGTTGTAGAGGGCAATGAGTTCTCCCCTCAGCCTCCTCTTCTCCAAACTAAACATGCCCAGTTCCCTCAGCCTCTCCTCATATGACTTGTCTCCAGACCCCTCACCAGCTTGGTACCCCTCCTCTGGACACGCTCCAGCACTTCAGTGTCCCTCTGGTACCGAGGGACCCAGAACTGAACACAGCCCTGGAGGTGAGGCCACACCAGTGCTGAGTACAGAGGCACCATGGCTTCCCTGCTCCTGCTGGCCACGCTATTCCTGACACAAGCCAGAATGCTGCTGGTCGCCTTGGCCACCTGGGCACGCTGCTGGCTCATGTTAAGCTGGCCATCCACCAGCCCCCCCAGGTCCTTTGCTGCTGGGCAGCTTTCTCGCCGCTCTTCCCCAAGCCTGTAGCGTTGCTTGGGGTTGTTGTGGCCAAACAGCAAAACAGCAGAGTTGTAACAGGAGTGAGAACGTTATTTTGAAGGCTACTTGTCGTGGCCGGAGAGGCTCTTTACTTTCCTCTCTGGAAGTCCAGGCTGTGAATTCAACTAAGCACAAGCACTTTGTGTAGCCACGAAAACCAATCTCCCATCTTACATTACTGCCAGAGCAACGCAGCCAAGGCAGACGTTTCTAAGAGACATAGTCATTGCAAACTCTTCTTCCCAGTATAATATTTATATGGTACAAATGTACCTTACACGTAACTCTAAAACCACCGAAATTGTAACACATCACCACTTTAATTTTGTTCACAAGACTGTGAATAGGTCTTGCTCGCTTTTATCTAGCGTTCGCTAGATAAAGATTGACCAGCAGCTAAGCGTCTTGGCTTTGTGTCGCTCTGAAATAGCTGCAAATAGAGCAAGCGTATGCACAACAACTGGTTTTACCAGAGAGCAGTGAAGTGGGCTGCTTCTCCCTGGAATACACCCCAGCTCCTTTTCTTTGGTTCATACATTTTTTTTGCCTTCTTGCCCAATTAAAACATTGCCACCAATGCTGTCTGGTGAAAACAATATCTGTAGAAAACTCCTTACACTTCTACTTTCTGCTGCACTAAAATATATTTCCAAGCTTTTATTTGAAAAAACACAGAGGCTAAATGGAAATTTTTATTTTTTAGGTGGCGGTTGCTGCTGGTGCTTAGTTGCAGTACAGCAATACATAAAACTTGAATTTATGAGCCACAATTCGGTCTTTAAAATTGAGTGAAAGGGAGAGCAAATGGCTGAGAGAGAACTCAAACCACTACTCTTCCTACATCAGAGACTTAAACTGTCAAATACTGCAAGGCAGAAAGCAGATAACACTGGGGAAAAATTATTAATTAAAAAATATATATTATTGGAGCAGAATCTTGCAAATAAATGTGAGTAAAATCTTGACTCTGGTAAGTAAAACTAAACATGTGCCCAAAGGTTTCCAGGGTGAGGACTTCACATACTTCATCACTTTGTACATTGTGCTTTGGGCAATGTCACATAAACCAAAAATTTCCCTTGCGAGTCTATCTCCACTCGGGCATTTGGGAGCTAATAAAAGTAAAAGGACTTTTCTTAATATACACTTGGGTCTAATTACTACATCATGAGTACTAAAATGTTGACTGTAACTACTGAATCTTCCAAAACTGCTAAAAGAGGAGTTGCTAACTGTGTATCAGACAGGTATTCTCATGAATACGTCAGTGGCTTTGCGCCCAAAATGCTTTCACAGCTTTCAGTCATGATGATAAGAAAATAAATTGAAAAAGGCACAAAGTGGAACCAGGCTATGCTATCTTATATGAAAATTATTATTGAGCTTTTTTTAACCTCTTCTCTTCACCACCTGTTTGCCAAGTATTTGTAAAGTATTTAAATTTATTTTTTAGCTAAGATCCTTACCTAATAATGCTGTAAATGGGGATAAATATCAAAATCTACAGCCTTCAAATTTATTTGACTTTTTGTTTTCTTAGAAATTCTGCAGAGCTAATGACAAGACTTAAACCAAATGAAGAAAAAACTCGGCATTTCTTAATTTATTTTATTAAGTTTTTTCTAATTAATAAAAAACATCTGCAAGAATGCTTTGGATTAGTGAGAGATTAATTTTTGATAATGACCATGTTTATTTCAACTGACTGTGAAGAATTTGAGGCTCTGCTTGCTCTAATGTTCTACCTGCGGCACTAATCCTTCTCCCACATCTGACAGCCTCTAAACTATTTTCTCATAAAGCTTTTTCTAAATTAATTTCTTCCCAAACACTTCTTTATTGTTTGCAACATGTTTCACAACTCCATGATTTTATTTCAGGCTGAGGTCTTAAGCAGAGCACCCAGTCCAAGCAGTTAGTTCCAGATGGCAGACAGCTGTGAAAACATAGAGACATCTAATCCCCCAGCTGAACGGCAAACCCAGTGCCAATAGCTGGAGAGGCCCCCTGTGTGTCTTTAATCATTTCAAACACTACAGGCAGAGAAAAGCCGCTAAATTACAGAAAAATACTCCACTTTCTCCCTTTAGGTGCTCCACAGAAGCCTTCTGCATGGGCATACCCACACTCAATCGCTCCTGTGATTGCAGGGCAGCATCTCGGCAATGGTTCAAGCTTTTTCCTCACCAGTTGGGCAGCGATTTGCCTGGAGCTGTGGGGAGGTCACCATTGCGTGGCCTACCCTGCGCAGGAGCAGCGGGTGTGGGTGAAGGGGGGCTTTGAACTCGCCACCAAAGCAGGGGCAGCTTCTCTACCAGAGGCTGCCAGCAGCCGGCTAGCCCTGGCAGTTGAGACAGAGTCACCACCAGGTATTTGCACGTGTCCTAGAAATTCATCCAGACATCAAAGTTCAGACTTGTATGTATATTAGATGTCAGGAAACATTTTTACCCTGAAAGGGTTATTAAACATTGGAACAGGCTGCCCAGGGAGGGGGTGGATTCCCCATCCCTGGAGGTGTTTAAGAAAAGGGTAGATGTGGGACTGAGGGACATGGTTTAGAAGGGGTTTTTGTCAGGGCAGGTTAATGGTTGGACTTGATGATCTTAAAGGTCCCTTCCAACCTCACCGATTCTATGACTCTATATCCTAAAGCCCAGTTTTCTTCAGGTGGAGGAGAAACAGAGCTGCAGCCCTTGCTGAGAAAACCTTCCCTGGAACAAGTTACCAGTCTCACTTGCAGAGAAAAGCTACCAGAGAGGCAAATTTGTCTCAAACCTCATGTTAAGGAGGTAGACTTAACAATCTAGCATTAGTTCTTTCTCTAATTTATGCACGGATAAACCTATTTTTATATGCATATGATAAGGTAGCTTACCATGCAACAAGTTTTTAAAATAGATTCTACAAACACTAACCATACAGCTATAATGTATTGCCACTGCTGTTCCCCAATACAGGAGGGAACCATCTCGGGTGTAGAAGCAAACTCACTCATGTCATGCTTTGTCTCAGCTGAAGGTATGTCTCCCCACCCTGTACCACAGCCAGGTACTTGCTGGCCTGGGTCACACTTCTTAGTGTAGTGTGGCCACCTTTTAAAAGCCATGAGAAGGTACAGTGGCAGGTACAGTAAGGCAGAAGTCTGCAGATGCCCAGTCTAGTATTTCCACGTTACCTGATGCGAAATGATAGCAGAAATCACTAACAACTAACAAAAACAAATAGAAGAAAATTAGTTAGCACAGCCTTTAAAATTGCCTTGATATTTATCATTGGAAAAACTTGGACACCTATCCCACAATGGTTAATATATCAGGGACTTATTTTCCTAAATTCATGAGTGAATCTTCTTAATTAATCCTCCAGAGTTTGAGCATGGCAGATTTGCTTGACTTCCTAATTGATACCGTCGGCACAGATACATTTTGCCATCAATAACAACAGTAATATTTAATGCAAACGGCAAGTGTCAGTGGGCTTTGCAGCCATGACTTACCCTTACATAAGTTTTAAGAACTCCTGAAATTAGCTTCTCAAGATAAAAAGAAAATACCCAGAATCCAGCACCTTGTCTTGAAGGAAAGAAATGGTGGAGTGTGACTAATGTCACGGTTTGTCATTACACAGATTGATCAGGACAAATCAGTTTAAGGAAAGTGCTGACCAAACTCTAAAGCTACTGATCAGATACAGCTAGAAAGGAAACAAAGAAGGCATTGGTATCAATGCACCCTTGACGAAAGAAAATATCTGTACAACAAGGACTGGTCTCTTCCTGTGCAGGTGAATGTCGTACCTGTGAAGCGAGGAAATCATGAGATTCATCCACAGGATCTCTGACCAACAAATATATAAATAACTATTCCAACTTGGAACAACTTCAGCACTCTCACTTAATACCCAGGAGAACATGACAATCTTTATTACCTTTCACATAGGTAATATGAGCTACGACAAGAGTAGGGAATTTCTGATTATGCCCAGAAGGAGACCTTCAGGCACTCAGGAAATGCTGCTGCTGCAGAACTCTGGCAGGTGCTAAAGACATCGACCTAAAGTATCTTCAGGCAGCCCATCTCTGGCTGTATTTATGTGTGACCTTGGCAAGGACACACAGTTCACCGCTCTTTGGACTAGCACAGGTGTTTTCAGAGACCAACGTTCTACGTAACACACCACTCGACTGCATTTTTTGCTCTATGCAGAGGGGTAAGTGTTTTTACTGACGCAGAAACAAGTGTCGTCCTGCGCACCCGCATAGACAGTCTGGCTAACCCGCTGACTCCACCACCATCACAGCCGATAGCTACCTCTCAGTGTAGGATCTATTAGAATTCTTCATTTCCTAAGCATACGGCAAAATTCCATCCCTTCTTCTTGTGAGACTGCCAGATAATTAGTTGGATAATTAATTCTTCAAAAGCTTCAAGATGTTTTTCCATCTGGGCTTGCCTCTTACCATTTGTTCTGTCTCCTGCCTTACCATACATTAATCCAACTGCCCTGGTCAGTCACTAATTTTTCCAGGTGAAATATGTTCTCTTTCTAACAACTGTTAATACAAATAATATGAGCTATTCATTGGACAGGAGAAAGTCAAATAAAGAATACTTTCTTAGTTCCTCTGCAAATTTTGTACTTTGCTCTTCAGAGATCAAACCAGTTTCAGGTACAAGAGTAAGCTGGCACAGCGCTATTTTGCAGATGAATCTCATACTGGGAAGAGAAAGATCATCCCATGACGCGCGCAGCAGCTGTATTTCTCCTAGTCCTGGACTCATGTCGGAGCATGCAGTGGAACAAAACACACAGCAACGGGGGAGTCGTAGAACAGAATCACTTCAGTTGGAAAAGACCCTGAAGATCATCGAGTCCAAGCATCAACCTAACACCGCCAAGTCCACCACTAAAGCATGTCCCTAAGAACAAGAGTAACTTGTTACGCTACCTAGACCACAGCTAAAGGAGCACAACATGTAAGTACAGTTTAAAGAGCTTTCATATAGCCAGTTTAACCAGCAATTAACTAGCAGTTAAAAACCAGAGTCAAAGACACTGGCCCAGAGCCCTCACACATAAATGCTACGAGGAAAAATTAGCTTGAAGCTAATCAGATTGATCAAAACTTGCTTGGCAGTATTTATACTACATGATAATATGTATGCATACATACATACATATTATATATACATCCGAAGAGCTGATGTTCTTAATTTCTTGAACATCATGCTGCTCCATGTGCAAAGTTCAGCACAAACAAGTGATCTTAAATAAACAAATAAATAAGTGGTATCTTAAATAATTCATTTTAAAATTATTTTCAAGCAATTTTTAGCAAAAAAAAAAAAAAGTGGCTTCAATTCCTACTGCTGTTTTCAACATAATTATGGAAAATGTAGATATCTATGTGCTTCTTTTGATTTGCAAATAATATTGGAACTAACTTTAGATTATAGGAATAAATAAAACCCAAATCCCTGCATCCACACCGAAACCATTTGGTTGCAGTTTTTCAACGCTTGCTGTCAAGACAAGAAGTTCGGTTTTCATTTAAGTACTTAACATACTTGTTACTACCACTTTCTGTCTCACAGATCTGAAAAATTATACAAATAGCTCCATTTCAGCAACTTACAATTAATTTTCACCAATTTAAAAAATACTGCACATCAGCCACAGTATCTGTCTATGAATTACCCATGCAAATGAAGATCTGGTTTGACATCTTCTCTACCACTGTTCAACATCCTCCCAAGCCCTGATAGACACATTTTTTTCCCGATAGAGCCACTCATTATGTTGTTTGCAGTCTTTTTTCTTCTTCAGGTCCAAACTGAACAAATGTTTTCTTGTCATCTATGATTTCTCTTACTATAACCCCTGGGACTTACAGACTTAAATTGAGTTTGCCAGACCATTATTATACCCCCTGCTGCAGAAGATGAGCACCCCTTTCTGCCCTTTTCCCTTACCAAAATCGCATTCAGCTGAAGCAGCTTCCCACTGAAGAACAAGCTGTACTTAAAGTCACATGCCCTGTGTATCGATGCAACAACAGTATAACTGCTATTTTCTTTTTTCCTCTCATTTTCTCATTTTGGGAAGAAAACACTTTCTAACATCATCCAGAAGAACTGGACATACAGCGTTATATAGGAATAGTTGTTTATTGTACCCAGTTAGAAGTTAGATGATGGCAATCCAAACCTCTGAATCAAAGCTCCTCTATGGCCCAGAGCCACAGATCACATGCTGTAGCGAGCCACAGAAATCCTTTAGGTCTCCACTTCGCTAGAGGAAAGAGGTACCTTATCCTGTGTTCTATGATGAACTGGTATTGGGATGCCATTTGGCTTGTGTCTGCCTTGAGAACTCAACACCCATCTTCAACCTAAGTCTAATTAAGTGCCGGCACAGGGTTCATTCAAACTGCTCATGGGCGGCCTGCATGGCTAGGATGATGGGCACACCACCAATCTTCCTGTGACAATGCTCTATACATGGGTGTTTACAGGTTAGGTATCGATTTACTGTTCCATACACGTGAAAGGGAGATCTGTTGTACATGAAATCACATGGACAAACCAGACTTCTAGGGGATACTTTGCACGTGTTGGAAAAGTAGCAAGATAAAGGGTCAGTGTCTGCCATTCCTGCTCATGGTAATAAGCTGTGGAAGAAGCTCCATGGTAATGAACTGGGACACGCATACATTGTGAGGTAAGTAAAATGCAAGGTGGCAAACTATTACCCAAAACAGTTATAACGCATTTCACTGCTGTGACTGATTATTCTGCTGACGTTTTTCTTACAGGTCCTGCAGCGATCTCCAGAACCAAAGAGAATGACTATATTTTGGATAATATAAAATGCAAGAAAGTGGCTTATAAAGCTTTTATAAGTGTAAATTCTGGATGATTGGAGTATTTATTAGCAACTTTGTCAGTTAAGATTATGCAGACTTTTTCCAAAATTCCTTTTTCTCCCACATGTTACAAATTTTCTATCCAGATCACATATGTCACAGAACAACAATTTCAAGGAAAGTTTTACGGAATTGTATTGCAAAGTAGCTTTATGTTACATCCCTTTCCTCTGCATTATATCTGCAGTCTGTTTGGACTGTGAGCTCTCATGAACAGGGATTGCAGGCTAAAACGTCCAGCAGAGTTTGCGATCCAGCTGCATTGTAAGTCTCCAATAATGCAGAATGCCTCTGATCTCCCCCCCACAGATTTTTTTTTTCCTTTTTCAGGTCAATCTATACTGGTATAAAATTTTCAGAGGTGTTCAGCTCTGACTTGCTCCAGCTCTTACCCCATAGTTCCATGTGCACCACAGACCACTATATGATGCAGATACTGGCTACAGCAGGTACCATCAGCTATCTAAGCAAAGCATGGCAGTAGACAAAAATCTGCCCTTATATGATCTACGTTTCAAAATCATCAGACACATTGCAAATGAGGCAGAAAAAAATAGATAATAACAAAATTATTATAATTGTAAGCAATAATAACTATATTCACTCTTAAAGGTACCAATTTTCTAAATATTGTGATTGACCTAGACAGGAATTTTCTCTGGGGAAGCTTTCAAACCTTTTGATTATATTGTAATTAAGGCAGAGAGGAAGTAGCTGTTGATCGGTGTGAAACATGGAGACCTCAAAACACATACATCCCCATGTCACATACCGCCTTTTTTATTTTTTGTCAGTTACAATATGTTAATTTTATTTTTGCGGTCATCAAGCTGCCAGACCTAGCATGAACAACAGAACGGAATGCTGAAGCACCACTTTTCTGCCGTCTCGATTAATGCCACTGCCTCACAGTAATGTGTTAGCACAATCATTTCTGAACAACTGCAAACAATCTACAAGGCTATTATATTTAATTGCTGTTTAGGTAGTTTATAAATCTACTGTAAACAATAGTGAGGATGCACTCATAATGCAGCTAGAAGATTAGTTAGTCATGTCATGGAATAAAACAGGTCATGAACCCACAGAGTATCAGCAACTCCACGATAACTCTGATGGTTTTGTCCTTGATTTCCAATAAAAGTGAGGAAGCACTGCCCTCTTGTTTAGGCACACATTAATTATGTTGCCTTTCCAATTATATTGGATCATGACATTCACTAAATTCACCCCCTGCCTAATCCTGAGATAACTTACTCCAGAGTGCAAACGTTGAGCTACATGTTGTATAAACAAAATCACATATAATATCTGAACTACAACCTACATAAAAAGCTACTTTATAAATCTTTATGACTGCACAGAAGATTAGAGTAAGATTGCCTTGCCCCCGAGCTGATAGTCTGGATCCACTGCTTCCTCCCTACGGAGCTGCCCGAAGAGGCGCTGGTTGCGGCGCTGTGCAAAACGCCCTTGAGGGATTGGGCTGCTCAGCCCTTTGGTCTTCTTCTCTGTCAGTGATGTGTGTAACAGACTTATCTATAAACAGCGTATGCTCAGGAACTCACGCTCCTTGTTCCTGACAGATTCTGACTAACGAACAGCATGGAAGAGCGTGGACAGAAATGTCACTCTTACATGCCTGGGTTGCTTCTACACACCTACAATAACATCATAATCTGCCCTTACCATAAAATCTTTTTAAATGGTCTCTGGTATTTCAAAGGCTCATCTCACAGCTATCAAGCCTTCAATTATGCTCAGACTGATCAATCCGTAACACGAAAAATTTTCAACCTAGATACTCTGTAAGAAAAAAAGGCAATGTTGGGAGACGGGATAATATCTAAGATTACTGCCTGCACTTGGTGCCAAAGGAAGAATTTTCTCTGTGTCCTTTGACAAAATGTAATAAAGTAACACCCTAACAGCAAGGACCAAAGTCGAAAAGATAGAATTGAAAATGCTGTGCTATAAAGTCATATTTACATTTTCTACTATTCCTACAGTGGTAGATGACCCCTGAGAACTTTGCACATTATTCAAACGTTGAAGAGTGACAGGGTGCCTCTGAGCATCTTCGATATGAGAAACCCAGGCAGGGTTTAACAACAAAGCGTTGTCCTTTCAGCTGCTTTGCTGACCCAGCCTGTCTTGTCGTACAGTTTCCCCACTGCACACACTCTTCAAGTTGCCGGTTGTCTTTATGGTGGGCCAACATTTTAGCAGATGACATCTATCTGCACAGACTCCACAGCCGTTTGCCACTTCACACAGGAAGGGCTTTCAATACAAGAAAGCCAGTTTGTCTTAAAATATCTCATTAGGAATGAGACAAATAGGAAGGAGAAAATTCTGACTAACTCTTAAAATAGCATTTCTGTTTGGGACAGTTCAGGGTCTGTGAAGCAACACTTGAAAAGAACTGTTTGCTCTCCTTCCATCCAAAACATCTCTCTTCTATTTCTGTAAATGCACTGCCATTTGCCATAGAACAATGAAGTAAAAACGTGCAGTGTTCTGCAATACTATCTATATGATCAAGTAATACCTATGAGTCACTACCGATCAGACCCTGCTAATATACATCAAATGGTTTATATGAGCACATGAATGCTATTAGTGCATGAGTTCGCCACACTCTACCCCCTAACTGAAGTGACAAACACTTTGGTCTGCACAGGATTCTGTTTTCCTCATTAATGCTCTTTTCACCAGCTTAAACCAGACCTTTCTAATATCAGTTTCTTCCCACAAAAGTAGGAGTTATAAGTGTTGGCTGATTTTTGGGCCCTTCAGTCTTCTTTCCTCCCTGCCAAACAATGCTTCATTTTCTCTTACAAATCAACAGTACACCTGATTTTTTAATCCTCATTCTCCGGGGCTGTCGTGGCGTTGAAGCTGTCAGTGAATGCCACTGTCCCACAACTACACATCTGCAAGCAGTCCTCTGCATTCCACTCCCCAGCTCAGGCTGGGTCAGCATGAAAGCCTAAGTCACTCTAACACACTGCAGCAGGAGCTTCATCTGCTCTGATCCGCCAGTGCAAACACAGTGGGGAAGTCATAACCCCGTTGTAGGGGAAAAAAAACAACCCGTGCAAGGAGAGTTACAGGTTGGTGATGGTGGAATTCATTGTCTGTTTTTCAAGAAGGACTTGGCTAAAACAGAGAGCAAGAACCTACAAAAGCGTTGAACGTGACCAAAGCTGTGTGGTCATAAACTGGCTTTTTTTTCTCCTCATCACAGCTGTCTTGTTGATAGAGATTCACCGGGGAGGCATGACGCCACCAACTATAGAGTATATACAGGTTTTAATTTTCTTTTTTTTTATAATAACAAGGCCCATCTACTCCATCTTTACTCATATGCAATGGGTAAAATCCCGGATGACTGACGTAAAGAGCCCACTGACGTAAACTGGGCCAGAATGTCGTATCTTGACCACTGGAACAACTGAACTAACTTTCAAGGACACACATCATAGAGGCAAAGGAGGTTCAGCCCCACTGAAGAGGGGTCACTGAGACTTCCACTGACAGAAACCTCCCTATATTGTTTGCTGGACATGATGTATCAAAGGAGAAGCTAAATGTTTCATACAGCAAACTGAACCTATCAACAGGAGAGCCAGAGGAACCCTGACACACTGCAAGAGCTCAGGGGGTTTTGCTGCCAAGTTGATTTTATCCCTTGCTTGTTCCCAGCTGAACTCTGGAGGCACTGGTACCATCACAGAGACTCAGGAGTCTTTTGCAAGTCTTCTGAAAAAGTTTTACAAAAGATAAAAAAAAAAAAATCGTGTTCACCATTGGCTAAAACGACCTCTGGTTTAGAACCTGAACCACAAAGGCATTCAAAACGTCAGTTCTTCAAACTGACACGTTTTGACATTTTGTCACCTTGCCATAGTGAATCTCACCCTTCCTTTTGCCTAGGCATTAAGGAGGTAATAGAGAATAGAATACATCTGGTTTCCTTATTTCACAGATAAAACTGACATTTACATTACGTTACTTTACCAAAAGATGAATATAAGCAAATTTTCCACCCCATCCTGTGGTATATCATATCTTTTTTTTTTTTTAATATCAAATATGAAGTGACAAAGTGATTATATGATCCGTGGCCATAGGTAAGCCTGTAATGCTTTTGGACAGGATTTTTGAGTTATATGAAAATACAGTCCATAATAAAACTTGTTACCTAATCTTTCCCAACTCTGATTTAGCAAAAGGCTCAATCAGATTCTGACCTCTCATTGACTGCGTATTTCGTTTTTATGGCTGGCTATTTCTAAAGAATTTTAGACTTCCACTTTACATAAAGCTATGCAATTTTCACACGAGAAGCACAGCAGTCCTATTTTATGAGCCATTTGAGTTGCAGTTAATATTAGCTAACAAAGGTGTGAATATTCAGACATGCTTTGTTAGACATACACATGTTGAACAACATGATAGTCTAGATGAGAGGGGCGTATTTCTGTTTTCATTGCTGCCAGCAGGCTGCTGCACAGAAAACCCCTGTTGATTGCTCCTATCAAATGTGTGTGCCTGTGCTTGCTTTCACGAGTCTTTGTGGGACTGAGTGTAAATACATATACATGCAGAAAATATATATGTGAAAAGATAATTCACTTTCTAGCACAAAAAAAATGTCAAATTTTCAATACAAAAGAGTTATTGATATGAGACTGGGTAGAAAAGTGCATTACCTGTGGGCACGGTTTACATACTGATTCAAATATTAGCTGCATGCTAGAGTAGTGATAATAGAATAAGAATCAGGGAAAGGGGAAGGGAAACATCTTTTATCTCCCCTCTCAATTTATTCACTATAAAGCTGCTGAACCTTTTATTGTTCCACGTGAAAAACAGTAGTAGAGGAATAATGCTCCTGTAAAATATATGATTTTCTCATTATTCCTTCACATATTTCAGATACCGCCAAGTAGCTATTTTGACAAAGGGCTACCGATATCTAATCCTTAATAGTTAATATTTTTAAGTTCCCTTTGATAGCAGGACATGTTCATTGCATTTCACTAAGCAAAATGATGAAGCAACTTTGTCTATGCTCAACTTAGCTTTGCTTTCATTTATAAATGTTCCTGCTCTCTAGAGCTCACAAAACTTTTATTGAATATATCAAATCTTGATGCATAAAAATGTATTTTTCTCTGTTTTCCAAAACTGCCTGTGTTTTCTGGATGCATCCTCCATTCCCCTTTTCTAAGATGGAGAAAACTCCTTTTGTATTGATTATCCCTTTTGAAACTAGAGAACATGCACTTAATGCTTATCTTCTCCTCCGACCCCATCTATATTTAAGTGGAGTGGGCACATAGAGATTAATAATTAAAAATGGAAATTAGTTCAGTAGAATACCTTCAGAGAAACTAATACTTTAATTTTTTCTTTGAAGAATAGTTTCAATTGAATTATTTAAATGGAAAGGCAAAAAACATTTACATTTTACAATGCTAGTTTGAGAAATCCAAGAGGAAATGCAATGTGTACTAGCAGCTTAGATTTTATCTAAGACTTCTGTGTAACTCTAATTCTTATGTGAAGAAAAAATATTATATTTTCCATACTCACCAGGACCCTGATAAAAAGCAGTTCTTGTATCAAAAGTAAAGCAGGAAAAAGCTTTTGCAAGTATGCCAGTAAGTGGCTTTCATATCATTTAATAACAGGATCTGACCATTTAGCACGTGTCATCTGACACAAAGCACCAGAACGCCCAGTCTTGCAAAATAATACACAATCAAACTTCAGCTGCTGGCCAAAAGTTAAACCAGTCATTTTGTGTGCCTTTTGTTCTGTAAATATTTTCACTTTTTGATTCAAATCCTCCAACACAGTAAGTTTCCCATCTGGAATCTAGAAATGTAATAAAAACATTCGGAAAAGAAAATAAAAAAGCTTTAGTAGCCTCCTTAATTTCTCATTGCCTTCAGATAGACATGACTTCGGCATTTGCTACAATTATGGTCAAATCCCTTAAAGACTCAACTAGGTGGGCGATGCCCAACCGTCCAGGTTCCCTTTCTTCAGGAAGACAAAGGATCTCCAATGTGCTTTGAAGTACAGAAATTCTGTAAGGAACCCCTCACACATTTTAAACAAGAAAACACACCTGAGGTTAATGTCACGTTAAAGTGTTCTTGTTTATTTCTGGTTTACAGAATAAATTCAAGCAGACATTTCCCTCTCAGTTTTGCTGTCATTTGCCTCATTAGCATCATGATTAAAAGATGAAATAAAGCCTTGACATTTCCATATGTGATTTTAAGTAACACATACAAAAATACAGCAAGTCAAAAGAGCAAAAGACTTTGAAAATAATAACAGCAGATTAAATATATTTATTTAGGACTTAGTTCATTAGCATTAATTAAGCTTCTACTTGGCTTATGAACCCTGAGAGATCTTTTCTTCCTCATTTGCAAATGGAAGGGTTTTTGCCAGGAGGGGGTGCCAAGTACCCATGGCATTAATTATGCAAAAATAAAACACATGGCAAATATTTTACAGAAAGTTAAGTTACCAATTTTTATAGTAATTGGACTTTGAACCTTGATAGAGCAAATAGTAAATGAAGCTTTCAACGACTAATGGCTGTTAAAGCATCTGTTGAGCAAGGTCTGTGTCTAGCATAGTCCCGATAATTTCTCATTTACTAAAATTAGTCCACTGTTTTAACTGGGGACCTGGCAAATAATATAGCATCAAAGAACTTTTCTCCTGCAGTCATTTCTGCTATCTAAAACAGTATTTGAAAGTCACATTAAAAAGTTAAAATTTTGAAGAGAAGGCAATTGTAAGGAAATGTCATGTTAATACGGCAATTCAAGAGTCTGGTAGACATTTGCATTCCTGTGGGGCCACAGGTGCTGATGGGAAGGCAAGGAAAAATGAACCTTCAAACAAGACGGCCAGGGAAAAGGGGACTGATCACAAAGCAGAGGGTCAGAGACTTCTTGAACTGGTACATTAATTAACAACAATTAAACCATATTTTTCTCTATTTTGTTTCTGTTTGTATGCTTGTTTTTAGGTAGTTTTAATATAAGGTGAGGTCCTTTTTCATTGGATTTTTTTTTTCATTCTTTTTGTAAAAGCTTCAGCTTCTAAGCCCTATTATCTGTGAGTATCCTGTTCCATTTTTTTGGAACAAGAGGACAATTTTCTTGTTTTCTAATATTTAAAATATTTTCTAAAAATTGATGAGAACATCCTGAATCCACAGTTCAGCTACAGTCAACAAATTGTGTATACAGGATAATAGGTAATTCTACACAATTATGACCTAAATTACATTAAAGCACAGTAAAAGCTCATCTTCAGTCCTACCATTCTACAATGTTCTGTTTTGTTGATGGCATCAAATTTTGACAAAGCAAGCCATTAAGCTTCTATAAAAGGATATTTTTAGTATTCTGAATAGCTTTACTATTTTCTTGATTTCTGCTTTGTTAAAATACGCATTTATTTATGCATAGACATTCACACATAGGTCCATCAATCATTATTTCTGCTGATCCACCCAAACATGTAACTCAAGCTCTCTTCAAAAACACTTAATATATCAAAACAAAAATGATCTCAATGCAATAAATAATGTAAAACACGCATTATAAACACAAAGTCAAAGTGACTTATGCAGCTATATGCTCATAGAAGAAAGTGAAACTAAAGTACTTCATACAAAATAAAACAACATATTACTACCCAAGCAGAAGAAACTTTATGTTAAACTTTTAAGAAAAAGCTAAGTCAAACTGAACAACTTCTAACCACACTGTACTGGAGCTACTTGAGGTAATCCATCCGATGACTAATTGGAAGAACTACCTGTATCACAAGGAGCACTGCAGGGGAACACTACATCTTTCATAGAAAACTCTGCATTCACAGGAGACCAGAGGTCAGATTTTATATTCAGGCTTCTACTGTGATATACATCTCCATAGACAGATCCGGACAGAAAAGGCTGTCTCCCCTGCATCAGATACAAGCCAGGTCCAGCACAGGAATATGAAAACCTTTGCTACAAGCTATTGGAGAAGATAATGCCAAAGAAGAGAGAACACTGACTAAAAATTGGGTATTTCAAAACCACAGGCCCTGTATTATTCTCCTCAGTAAAGCATTCCTACCAGCGATGGGATATCTCTTTCCCAGACATACGCAATGAAGTCTCTAATTTAATTAAACAAGAGGCAGAAAAATGTT